>MU226735.1:1411735-1430398 GCA_018584345.1 Thuja plicata
GATCATAGATAACAACACAATCTATCATTGAAATGATAAATATTCAAACCCATGAAAGATTAATTGAATCAAGATCAATCCTTTTCAAAACGTTAAAACACTTGAAGGCATTATTAAACCAAAGATATGATTCTCCTCAAAACTTTATCTTCTAGGTCATGATTGTAAGTTAATTACTTTTACCATCAATATGAATTAGTGATTTATAATGCGATGCTAAAATATGTACAATTTCCTTTAATTGTATCAGGATTTATATGAAAAAATCACATAGGACCTTGAACTTAGTCAGAAGCACATTCAAGATCAATTGCAATTACGTAATGTCCTTAAGGAAAAATACACAAGATTAGATGCTTAGATTCCCCTAGTGGAAAAGAAATTTTAAGAAAATGATTCTAATACAAGTGTGAATCTTCAAACATTACGCATTAAGACATATGAAAGTGAATAAATATGTGATAACACTTTGATAAAAGAAGGATGGTGAACAATAAAAGCTATAAAAGACAAGAATGTGTATGTTAATAGATACTTCCCTAAACGAGAATGGATGTAAGTTACTTTATCGACATAGGTTCCACCAAGACATGAACATCTATAACAATGTCTATCAAGGACAGTTGGACAAAATTGAAAAACCAAAATTGGAGATTAATAAGATAAGAATCAGGAAGACCCAACAGAGGAATGCTCTAGCGCCCTCTCTAGCAGTTTTGGAAGATAACATCAAACAGATTGACGCCGCCATTATCACATATGATCAAGGTCCCTACATGGATCTGATAAAGATGGAGAAGTTAACATATGCCCTATGCACCCATCTCCAAACAATTGATGCAATGAAGGTATTCTAGCAGAAAGAGATCCAATCTCTTCAGATTGTGTACGTAGATGCTTACATGGAGTAAGTATCTAGAGACTTAAAATTTTTGGAAACCTTTGTCAATAATTTCAAAGGGGGAGTAATGTATATAGAGAATGTGTATATATAAGGAGCAATATATATATGTTAAGAGACACAATGATATATAGTTATTTTGTGTGTTAAGTCATTTTGAGAAACTTGGCCACATTCCTTTGTTGCCATTAATAACAAAGGGGGAGATTATTGGAAATTTGACTCCTAGAGGATACATGACTTAATTTGTGTTGTCATTATGGCAACAAAGTCATATTAAGTTTCTGTCAAAGATAACTTAGAAGATAAAATGACTAAGTATGGAAAATAGGACAAACAGAGTTATACAATGATCAGCACATCAGCACACGTGTGAGAGGTCAAATCAGAGTATGCATGTTTAGATATATGTTCTTTGTGATGTATACATACTAATTCTAGACATGTGTGATATGAAATGACAGTACGGACAAGTTATAGGAAGAACAGTACTACTGCAGTTCAAGAAACAGAGCATGTAGCCAACTTCAGTTTTTGGATCAGCGTGAATTATTTTGTTGTGTGAAGGCCAAGCGCCTTTGATTATATGTTTGTAATAATTTCTTTAGTATTGTTCTAAACAAGCTTAAGCCAATTTTTTGGAAGCGTTGTGTATTATGTTTTTAGGGCCGACTATAGTCTTGTTTTTGGTCGCGCCTATTCGGACATGAACATATAAATATGTAATGTAAATGTATATTACAAGTGTCAAATAATATGCATGAAAAAGAAATAGAAGAGTAGTATAATGAAGTCAGTATGAGATAAATATCTTTAAGAGAGTAAGAGCATCAGCGCATAAACAAAACTGATCAGGCAACAGTGTCATCATAGCAGTTCATTTTTGATATAGTGTATATCAACTATCAGAAGGCTATAGCCTTCATCCTATTGGGAAGTGAGCTCAGGAAATGAGCCATACACCTTTAACAGGGTTTTGTAATAGACTCCTAATAGGGTCATTGTACTTGAATTGTAAATACTGTTCCTAACAGGGCAAAGGAACTTTAACAGGTTCATTATACTAGTGCAATATTTGTGGGTACTAATTCCCACCGAGGTTTTCCTCTGATCAAGGTTTCCCCGTAATCATATCATGTGTTATGATTTCTTGTGTTAAGCTTCATTGAATTTATGTTTGATTTATGTTTAAAGTGTTGAAATATAATTAATAGACAAACACTGATTCACCCCCCCTCTCAGTGTTTCTAACAGTTCTTGGTGCAGAAACCTGTCTTTTTATACCATGCTCATTATAGAAATTAGTGAATTCATCTGATATAAACTCTCCTCCTCTATCTGATCTCAAACATTTTATATCCTTACCACATTTTTTCTCTACCATAGCCTTATACTATTTAAACATCTTGAATGCTTCAGATTTATCTTTTAGAAACATAATTGTCATCATTCTAGAGTAATCATCAACAAAGAGAATAAAATATCTATCTCCATAATAACTCTTTTTCCTCATTGGTCCACATAGATAATTATGTACTAATTCTAGAATATCAACAGATGTATGGGTTTTACTTTTGAAACTAGACTTTGTCATCTTACCTTTTTGACAATTCTTGCACATGATGTTTTCGGGCTTTGACATCGTCGATAAGCCTCTTAAATTTATCCTTCTGCTTATTTTTATCATGTTGTCAAAATTTTCATGACACAATATTTTGTGCCACAGCCATATGTCTTCATTTCTAGCCATTATGCAAGTGGTGTTAGTATCATTCAGATAGAATAAGTTACCTTTAGTCTGTTCACCGGTACCAATCAGTCTTCTTGATTCATTGAAGATCTTTGCCTTCTTATTCTCAAATGCTACTCTGTGACAAATTATTTAGTTGAGAAACACTTAACAGATTATAATTCAATCATTTTACCCAATAAGCATTTTCACATTTAATAAGATTATTCAACATTATAGTTCCTTTACCTTCAACTGGACAAGGTGTATTATTACCCATTCTTACTGTGCCACCATTATAATACTCAAAAGTGTTAAAATTTTCTCTGTCACTGGTCATGTGGTGAGTACAGCCACTATCTATAATCCAAATGTCATTCTTTCTAACCTTAGATATGAGTGCAGATCCTACATACCTTTCATCTTCATCTGAATCATCTTTCATAGCCACAAACACCATCTCGATGTCTTCATCAGGTTTGGTGTCAGTATCTTCATCTTTGCAAGAAGCTAGGTAGATGGCTTTCTTTCCTTTTTCCTTGTAGTCTCAAGTATCTCTTCTTTCTGATTGTCGGTAACTTATGTAATCCTTGTTATCACCTCTGTCAGATTTCTTCTCAAAAGATTTTTCATTAACTTTGTCATCTTTTCTTCTGTTAGGACATCTTCCAGCAAAGTGTCCAATCTCTTTACAATTAAAGCATACAAGTGGTAACTTGCCTTTGTATTTACCTTTGCCTCTCTGCATTCTTCTAGCCATAAGTGCTTCTATTTCATCTAGATCTTCTTCTTCACTTTCACTTTCACTTTCACTATCTCTTCTAGATGTGTGTCTATGACTTGATTTTCTTATTCTCATAGAAGATTTAAATGTAGACTCTAAGTTTGGTAAGACACTATTATCAAAGTTATTCATCTCAAATGAAATCATTCTACCAATTAAACTATCAAGAGTAACTATATTTTTTTCTACTGCTCTCATTTCCTGAATGGAAGAAACTCTAATAGCATATACAGGTAGTAAGGTTCTTAAGATTTTACTTACCATTGTCTCCTCTTCAAGTGTACCTCCAACTCCTCATATAGCATTGACTATTTTTTTGATTCTTGTGTTGTACTATGTGATGTTTTCTCCTTCTTTCATTCTACGATCATCAAACTTTCCTCTAAGGCTTTCTTCCTTGGCTCTCAGAAAACTTGTATCACCTCCATGTACAAGCTTCAGTTTGTCCCACATCTTCTTTGCATTTTTCCAATCTTTGACATCTTCAAATTCAGCATCAAAGAGTGAGGAAGAAAGCTCTATGACCATGCAATTGTGCTCATGCTTCTCTCTCAATTTATCTACTATCAATACTCCTATGGGAAACACATATTCAGTATCTAGGAATTGAGTAACATCATTACCAATACCTGATAAGTGGAGTCTTATCCTACTTTTCCATAAAGAAAAGTTGTCTTTGTTCAACTTGGGCACATCTTTTCTCTTCATCTTGTGATCTTTACTTAGGTCTTGAAACCTTCTTTTCTAAGAACACAAGCTCTAATACCAATTGTTAGTAATAACTGAGAGGGGGGGTGGATCAGTGGCCTCAAAAATTTATCCTTCAAACTTAACCACCAATATATAAAACTCATATTATTATGTCCCTACAAGATGCATGCCATGAAATACTAATAATGATTAACTGTCTGTCAATTTTCTCTATCAATCCTTATTTCTCCTTGATTACCGACAAGCAGTATAACTATTTACCAAAACTCAGTAAATAAGCATAGTTTACCGATCAATCCAGAGTTATCTATGTAAGATGCAAGACAGTAAAGAAATGAATCATACACACATAACACATGCATTTTTAACATGGAAATCCTATTAAGGGAAAAATCACTGGGACCGGTACCCCAAATTTTTACTCTTCTAAAGTGAGCCCTATTAGGAGCCAAACATGTTAAAGGTTACAAACACATTGTTAAGTGGGACCTTGTTAGAGGATTTTATACATAGAGGTTGTCACTTAGTATTGGGCATCTATTGCTACCATCCTTGAATCAGCCTCCTTAGACTATCAATAGGTATCAGGCAAGTCCAATGCTACTTTCATGAATCAACCTTTTTGGCACTCCTTGAGATGTACCTCAATATATAGAATATTTTTAAGTCCTGCTCGATTAAAATACTTGATGCTTCAATGGTTCAACTGAAACACTATGACCTGTTCATATTGCAAATTTGAATTTCATATTTTCAAATCTATTTAAGTACATTACCTCTCTGACCAATGTATCAATTAATAATTATGCTCCGTACTTTCTGCTTTGTGATGTTGTGCTCACTATTCGTCGGTGTCTACAGAATTCCTTAGCTCTTCCTTCATCTTGTTTGATTAGGACTGCATGAAGTTGTTCTTCATTAGTTTCTCTTCAGCATCCTCTTTCTATTCACTCCCCTTAATCCCACTTGTAAATGAATTAAGCTTGTCTCTTATATAGACATAATACTCATTGTTTCTTGATTCTTGATTCTTGGAGTGAAAAAAAATATAGCCAAATAGATTTAAAGCATAACTCCTAATTTGTCTCGTAGATATCTTCTTGCCAACTATACAAATCATCTTTAAATCACTCACTTATCTCTGGTCGAATAAAACAAAGTAGACAACCAATTAAGTCTATTTTTTAGCTCTGCCAGCTAGATATTTTGTCATTTTATGAACTTTCTGTTCTGTCGGTCACCTTTGTAGTTAGTTATCAGTGACAACTGACAGTTTCATCAGTGAGACTCCAGTTAGCTTTGTGATCTCTATCTGTTGGGCATCATCAGAATTTTACTCGTCGAGCAACATTATTTTTAGCTCATCGGGAAACCTTATGACTTTTCTCATCAGACATCCTATGGTTTTGCTTCATCGGGAAACACTATACTTCTAATCGTCGGGTATCATTGTGACTGTTCTTCTTTGCTCTGACCGTCAGTGTGCACTTTGTCAGTGTTGTTTGTCACTTAGTGAATACTTGACTTTTATGCATTGCTGAAAGCATAACCTTTATTCTTTTGGTTTTCTGAAGTCTTTGGCATTATGTACATGATCGTACAGATGATATCAAGTTGACATCAATGAAAATAAAATACATTAAATAATTTAATGCCTTGCATTATCTTCAACTTAACATTGTCAAACATTCAATCAGTTACATGTCATCAGTATGATAGCTTGTATGCACAGTTCCAGTTGTCTCCTTTCATATTTATTCAGAGATGGTGGATCCACCTAGTTCACTATTTTGGGTGCCATTCGATCCTTCATTCTTTTGGTCTAAATTCTCAGAAGACTTCCTTACCCACTTCTGACTCATCTGAGTTCTGATTTCGGAAACTTTTTCTTTGCCTTTCTCAAAACTAGTATCCACTTTTTCTCTATTCATGCAATTCTTTCTTAGATGACCGAGTTGTTTACACACATAGCATCTCTTAGTAGGATTCCTTTTTCTAAGGTAATTCTTTGCACAATTTTCACCAATATGCCCATATTCACTACAATGACAACATCTGCTCCATGTGTTGTAATCCCAACCAAAAATTCCTTTAGCTAGTTGTTCAGTAGGGTTCCATTTCTTAGTTCTGCACTCAAAAGACTTATGACCTTGTTTATTACAATTGAAAGATTTTCCTTCAAACTTAGGTTTCTCAGTGTATTCACTTGCCCTATGTCCATGTTTGTTGCACCTATAGCATTTTCCATTAAAATTTGACTTCCCATTGCTCCAACACTTATTTGATGTATGCCCTAACTTACCACAATGATTACATGTAGGTTTCTTGTTCTTTTGAGCTCCTTGTTGTGAGGAGTCACCTTGTTCAGTATAACCTAATCTAGTCTACCCATGATGTCTGAATTGAGTTTTCTCTATCAAATGATCCATTTTTACTTGTGAATTCATCATACTCTCATTGGTTTGCCTTTCAGTATTAAGATCATTCTGTAGTCTTTCATTTTCAGTTCTCAGATTGATAACTTCTTGATTTGCACTATTGAGTTGATTTATCATATCTGCTTGCTGAAGTGACAAATGATGGATTTCTTTTTCTTTTTCCTCTAATCTTGTACTTAGAAATATTTTATCTTCTTGTGCCATTTCTCTGTCATTTTTCGCTTGGTTCTTTTGTTCCATGACTTCACATATTCTGACTAAATGAATTTCTTGTTCTCTCTTCAACTTTCTGAATTCTTCATGTAAATTGAGATTCTTTGCATGTAGGTCTTCAATGGCTACATCAGCTTCTTCAAAACTTATTTCTTTTCATAAATCTTCAATTCTTTCTTCTATGTAATTTTTATCATTCATTTGCACTGCTAAATCTTTTCTTCTTTTCAGGGAATGAGAGAGCTGCTCCTTGAGTTTTCTAATTTGATCCATGACCACTTGTAGATATATATTTTCATTTTCAATGGCTTTCTCCAGTCGGTATATTTACATTGCCTCTAATCTTTTCTCAAGATGTTAAGCTTCTAATAAGAGAACCTTTAGCTCTAATACCAATTGTTGGAAATATATTGAGGCTAGGTGACTGAGAGGGGAGGTGAATCACGAACCAATAAAACTTATTCTCTTTTATCCTTTATTAGATTGTCTAATCTAATTGCATGAGTGGAACAAAAAAGAATTAAACATCCATAACACTTGACACAATATTTGGTTACCCAGAAACCTTCCAAATAGAAAGTAAAACTGGGGTGGGGATGGTACCCACAAGATTGAATACTACAGTAATAAATTTAGTCGATTAAGGCTTACAATTGAAAACTTCTTATGGCCTTCCCTATTAGGAGCAATAAGGACTGTTAGGTCCACCTTATGAAAGGATTTATACAATACAATAAATTATGCACTCTATTAGGAGATTTGATAAGGACTATTAAGTCCACCCTGTTAAAGGATTTTGTTGATACACCTGTTAGGATGAACCAGTGAATGATCTTCTATGCAACTCTGTTTTTATGGATAAGATCCTTTGAGATAATATTGATCACCTGAATGTGATAGATGAGTCTCTACCATTTCTTCATACTTTTGTAGCCTTCTAATCAATCTGCCACTTCATATTCGCATATCCATACTCTTACTTTTGTTATTCACACATTTGGATAAACAAAATATCTTACATATATACCTTATCCAAATAAATTACTTACACAATTTAGCTACTTAACATATATCAAATAGAATCAAACAATATGTGATTAGTTAGCCTTATGTTGATACTAGGGTCCAGTAATCCACTCGGGTGATACTGACACTCGGGCGACACAGTGAATTGGAAACTCTAGCACTCAGGTGACACTGGGTGCTCGGGTCACAATGATCACTTGGAGATAGTAACTTGGGTAACACTGGTGACTCAGGTGATACTTTTCTGAATTGACTACTTGGTCGACACTGCAACTTCTCGGGTTACACTTCAAGCTATTTTCTCAGTCAACACTATATTCATATAAGTGACTGAGTATTTTGGCACTAATTGACAACATGTCTTGCCATAAGGTATACACCTCCAATTCTGGTCAATAGTTCTACAACACAATACACTCTATGTCAAGGTCTTCTTTGGCCTAGATTCAGCTTCTTCCATGCATTATTTAATGTTTACTATCATACAAATGTTTGGCCAGCACCAATTTTTTAGAACCATCGTGATCCAAATTCCTATTTTGTTATTTAAAATTGGTTTAGATGGATCTTACAATTTTCCCAACGGGGTCTACCTGATGAGAAAACCACCAAGTGCACAACACTACTATTTATTAAGCCTAGCCTTTTTTTTTGTTTTTACGGAAGGCAAGGACTCCAGCTGCCTACAACTCTTGTTTGGGTAAGAAACAGTTGTTTAAGTTATAGATTATTGTGGAAATGCCATGATGTTATTCACCATTTTTTAGCAGTAATTATAAATATGTATGCTTTGAACTTATTGCAGACTACATACTGTTATTCTGTAAAGTTTATATTACCACTAACCCAAATTTGTAAGACACTACATGTATTGATACCCGTTTTGCTAATTTATAATTTATTAATTATATAGCATTGATTATGTTGTAATTCCTGGGAAAAGTTGAGATAGAATATGTATTAAATCAATCATATTTCCACAATTCATTTGAATTTAAAGCTTGAATTTTTGGTTTTGATTGTGTGTGTTTTTTAGCATCAACGTTTCAGATCACACTCTGTGATCCTTCATGCTCTTTTCTCTTACATCCTGATGATGGATCACGGAGTGTGATCTGCAACGTTGATGCTAAAAAAATACACAATCAAAACTAGAAATTCAATCTTTAAATAGAATATGTAGCAGAAAAAGCTAATTTTGAAGATGAGCTTCTTAAGGACTTCAAACGCATGTTTCATTTTTTTTTCATTGGGAGATTCCATAGCTAGTGGAAAAAAGGTGGGTCTTTTCTTACATAAATTTCTATGTGGATTCTCCAACTAGTTTATGTTGTTATTCTTCTTTGTTTTTATATTTTTCTTCATAATTAAATTGGAAGTTATTTGTTTAGAGGATGATAATGTAAAGGAGGATGTAGCTTCAAATCTGGCAGCAAAAAATAAGTTAGAATCTAATTCAGATGAGGAGGATGAACAAGAAACACAAACAAAAGAAAGAGGGGTCTCAAATAAGAAAAAAAATTATTATAGGTCTCATTAAATATTATATTTTTTATATTTCTAGTTGTTTTTATAGTAAAGCCTAATTTCTTGTTTATCTCGACACCGCTTCAGCAAAGAATGAAAATTGTTGAACTTAAGCAACTGTTCTCTAGACCAGATGTTGTTGAGGTATATGGTGGTTGTTTCTCTTTTTATGGCATTTGGGAAATTATTTTATGTAATTTTAAATTGCATCTTATATATTGTTATATTATGACCTGTTGTCTTAGTTTAAATATCAAAGATAAAGAGAATTGTATTCTAGTTACTTGTCACGTCTATCATCTTTTCATATAGTAGGAAACTTGTGTGTTTTAGTGACATGCTTTTAATAGAAAATAAGATATGGTTTCTTTATAAACTAATTTTGGTTGGCCTTTAGGGATCCATAATGCTTTAACTGGATATTGTCTTTTTAAATAATAGGAAACCTATATGGTTTTATATTACCATGTTTTTAATATCAAATAAGATATGGTTTCTTTATAAACTAATTTTGGTTGGCCTTCAGGGATCACGAGGTAATTCTCTAATTGGTCATTGATTGCCCTTTTCATGGTAGATTTCTGGATTAATCAGTAGTGGTTTCTTTTTGTAGGGTGCTCTACTGCATAACAATCCCTTGCACCTTATAATGGAACCTATTGTTGATTCTTGCATTCAAACTTGCAGGTATGGGATGCAACAACAACAAATCCAAAGTTGCTTGTGTATTTGGAATCTTATTGCAACATTGTTCCTATTTGTAGGCAACAACCTATAGGAGACACTAATCCCATAGTCCAAGGTCAAAGTACCAAATAAACATGTGAGACACCAACCTCATTAGAATACAAGAGATAAGAAATGTAGACCATCAAAAGACTAAAAATTACACCCTTAAATCACTTGAAGCATTAGATGCCCCAATGACAAGAAGATAGAGAGATATACAAATGAAAATCCTTCAAGTATGAATTCGAGCATTGGATGCCCAAAGATAGGAAGAGAGAAATACAAATGAACATTGTCTCTCTCTTCCTATCTTTCAGGCATCCAAAGCTTCAAGTCATAATTAACATCATTAGATCGGTTGACAACTTCACTATTTTGTCTTCAACAACATTGCTAGAAGAAGGCATATGTGAGTGGTTTGGCTATATTTGAAGTCGCGTAATTTGACTAAATTAAGTTTATATTCTTTTAATTTTTTTGTTGACATTGGGTTGTAACCATTAGTATGGACATGACTAATTAATGTGTATGAGTAGGAAACATATACAGACATTGGAGGAGTGGATAGAGGTATGTTTTTAAGGGTATAACATTATTCAAAATTTGTTGTAGGAAGTAGGCCTAATGTATGAATTTGATTATGACTGATCTTCATATAAGATGTAAGATAACATTTGATAAATGTATTTTGTATGCAGGAACCAGAACCCCCTTTGGTGAGTATCCTACGCAATGTAAATAAAGGCAAGGTGATGATTCTTCTAAGTGATCGACATGTATAAGTCTTTCAGGACTTACATGAGGTTGTTACAAAAAATCATTAATCTAAACTTGATGGTTTACATTGAATTGTTTGTATATTTGTTATTGAGTGGTTCTGGTTCGTATGTAGGAACTAGAACCCCCTTTGGCGAGTATATAGGTGGATTGTCTTGGTCTTTTGCATGTCCACTACCCTTTGCCATTTTTCATGTATGTTAACTTTCAACCTTCCCTATCACTTCATCATGACTGAGATCCTTTGGCACTGTTGTTCTTTTCCATGATCATTTTGATTTCTCTATCTTGTAAACTATTTTCACTACTCACTTTTGCTCTTCCTAGTCTAGATGACTTTTATCTTCAAAGTTCTACCTTTTCTACCTCTAGAATATTTGAATGAAACATTTCTTTGAGAAATTAACAATAGAGGATATGTTGTATTTCAAGACGAATCTAATGATTGCAATTGCATAAGAGTTATGAATACTGCTAGATGAAATTTATTTTGAAATTTTATATGGCACTAACTATGCATTCTTCCATATTTTTCTTTAGGGGTAGCAATGGGATCGGGGTGGCAATCTCATGTTTCTTTCATAATGGGTGTTACTATGTGATTGGTATCCCTTTTGGAGTGATTCCATGTTGGGTGTTCAAACAGGTGTTTTTGGTGAGTTCTACTTCTTTCAAGAAGAATAGGATAATATAGAATCAATTGAAATTTTTACTAACTTAGAAAGAAGATTTTGTAGAGCTTATGGGACTTGTAATTTTTATTCATACAATTCTCATCTTAACCATATTATAGAATGTAGATAGTTCATAATAACTTGTAACTTTATGAGAATATTAATGATTAAAATTTTAAATTGTAACTTTATGTATTACATTTGTAAAATACTAAAATACTATGTTAGATGCTTTAAATCCAGAATTTGTGTTCAGGTTTTAGATGGTAAATTTAGTATTTATGTCATTTCCAGGTGCAGGATGGCATGCAATTTATTGAATTGGTTCTCAAAGAGCCAGACAAGCACATTGTTGCATTAGAAGATGCCTAATTTTTTCCACCTTTTCAACCTCCACTTCTTCCAAAAACAAAAGGTGGTCTAGTGATTCATCGTCAACTGCCTCCTAGGTAAGCTAAGATTTTTGTTTATAATATGCATTCAAATGATACCAACATTTGGACTGTTCAATTATCTGAGGTTCATGCAACAGCACGTGGTGGTCACCATAGATTAAAAGTCATTTCATCAAAAGTTGTTGAAGATGTGCAGCCACCTATGGTATTGTTAGTAATAACTAAGAGGGGGGGTGAATCAGTGGCCTCAAAAATTAATCCTGAAATAAACCCTTAAAACTGATAACCATAAATTATGTCTCTAGTTATCTTCTATCCTACAAGATGAATGCCTTGAAATACTTTTATCAATTTTCTACTTTTCGGATTGCTTTGTAAATCTCTCTTCTGTATGATTACTGATAAGCAGTTAACTATTTACCAAAACACAGTAAATATACAGAGTATACTGATCAATACAGAAATGCATATGTGAAATGTAGAATAGTAAAGTAATAAAACATAAACACATAACACATGGATTTTTAACGTGGAAACCCTGTTAAGGGAAAAACCACTGGGACCGGTACCCCAAATTTTCACTCTTCTAAAGTGAGCCCTGTTAAGAGCCAACCCTATTAAAGGTTACAAACATACTGTTAGGTGTGACCTTGTTAGAGGATTTAGAAATAGTTTTTCACCTAGTATCTAGCATCTAATGCTACCATCCTTGATAAAACACTCACTTGGCTTGTCAATAGGTATTGGGCATATCCAATGCTACTTTTATGATCAAACTTTTTGATACTCCTTGGGATGTACCTCAATTGTAAAAGACTTTTAAGTCCTACTAAGTTAAGAGGCTTTATGCTTCAATGGTTAAACTGAAACACTAATGATCTGTTTATACATACAACTCAATTACAGATTTTCAGATCTATTGTAAGTCCATTACCTCTCTGATCAATATAATCACTTATACCTTTGCTCCACATTGTTCTGCTTTGTGATGCTTGTCTCACTGTTCATCGGTGTATGTAGAATCTAGCTCTTTCCTCGGCTTGTTGATCAGGACTAAAAGAAGACTTTCTTCTCCTTAAAATTTTATTTAGCATATTTCCTCTATTCTCTTGTTCACCCAACACACCCCATTCGTAATGAATTGGGTTTGTCTCTATATAGACATGATTTCCCCTTTTCTTGGCTTTCTTGATTCTTGGCGTGTTCCACAATTCTTGCCAATAGATTTAAATCAAACTCCTAATTTATCTCAAAGAGGTCTTCTTGTCAACTAGACAAATCAGCTTTAAATCAATTACTTATCTCCAGCTTTATCTGGATGATTAAAACAATGATAAGTATCTGTTAATTCTATCTTTAGCTTCTTGACAGCTAAGCATTTTTTCATTTTCTAAACTCTCTATTCTGTCGGTCAACACTTCAGTTAGTCATCAGTGATAACTGACTATTTTATTGGTGTGACTTTAGTTGTCATCGAGATCTCCATCCTTGTCTTCTGTGTTGGGAAACACTAAAATTCTCTCCGTCAGTTTACTCTTTGATTTTCTCATCGGGCAACACTGTAACTCTGCTCGTCAGTAATGCTTTGCATTAGCTCGTCGGGTAACACTATGACTCTGCTTATTTTACTTAGTCTGTTGGTGTGCACTCCGTTAGTGTATGCAGTCACTTAGTGAATACTTGAATTGTATGCATTACTAATAGCATAGCCTTGATTCATCGGTTCTTTGAAGTCTTTGGTAGTATTTCCATGACCATATAGATTATATCAAGTTGACATCAATGAAAATACAATATATTAACTGATTTAATGTCTTGCATGATCATCAACTTAATATCTTCAAACATTCAATCAGTTACATGTCATCAATCTCTCCCTTTGGCATTGATGGCAACATACTACATTATCATACTATACTATTACTAATACAATATGAAATATACAGTTTCATCAAGTTGTTCTAATATAACTAATACAAATGTTTAGCTTTTGGTAAGCTCAAATAGCTTTGATTTGATTCTTGTAGCTTTCTTTCTGTCTTCAATCCCTTCACTGGATAGATGTAGAATCTTTCTTTCTCTGATGTGATGTGTTCTCCTTCTCTATCAAACTCTCTCCCTTTGACTATTCTCCTTTCTTGTGATGTCTTTTGTCAGCAATTCTCTCCCTTTGTGTTTACTCTCCCTTTCTTGTTACATTCTCCCTTTGGATACTTTGATGGATATAATCTCTTCCTGAGATGATAATGGATAAACTTTCTCCCTTTGATAGCAATTCCAAAAAAACATCTTTGTCAAACAAATATTTGACGATAGTGTCAAGTGGATCCTTTCTATCCATAATATATTCCTTGAATTTCCTAACACATCGGTAATAACTCTGGTGCTTGGAGTAGATAAATACCTTGTTGTGTATAGATGTATCTTTGAAGTCCATTTCTCTACTTGCATCAACATGAATGATATTCTGATAATATGTAGGTTGATGCATCCTTCTATTCATCTTACTGACCAGTAGACAAGGGTCTGACCCCTAGTCTCTTTCTCAAGTACTCAAATGCATCCTTGGGCAGTGGCTTGGTGAAGATATCAACCAATTGTTATTTTGATTGCACATACTAAAGTATCACCTCTTTTTCTTGAACTTGTTCTCTCAAATAATGATACTTAATGGCAATATGCTTTGTTTTAGCATGCATGACTGGATTCTTGGAAATTTTTATTGCACTTGTTGTTGGAAATACAATAATGGGAAAGCAAGATACTGAGAGGGGGGTGAATTAGATCTTCAAAATTAAACACTTAAAACAAACTGATCCACATTCATACATATATGAATCTAATGTAATATCAGATAGCATCCACACAATGAAATAAACAACTCATAACACAAGAACTTGGTAACCCAGAAACGCAAATAGGTAAAACTGGGGTGGGGATGACACCCACAAAATTCTCCACTACTGCAATAATAAAGTGTGCCTGTTAAGGCTACAAAAGTTTATTACAAAATGCAATCTACCATGTTAAAGGTCTACCCAGTTAAGAGCTAAAGATCATTACAATCTACCCTATGAAAGGATTTAAACTTACAATAAAGTAAGCACTCTATTAGGAGATTTAGAAAGGTCTGCTAGAACCACTCTATTAAGATATTTTCACCTGATACAATGATTAGAATGTCTCAAGTATTGATCCTTTGTTATACACTTAGATGTTGATGTCAGATCTCCTCTTTCCAGTACCTTCTATGATCTCACAATCTGATATAACTTTACTCTACTGTTCACTGTGCTGTCACTCTACTTGATCTCTACTTTTTGACAAAATAACCCTCTGTGCATTTTACTTCAAAATGTAGTCACCACACACTTCGTCTGCACTCTTCTTACACACTCAAAATAGGGTTTAGAAGCAATCTTATATATCTGTTCAAGTCTAATAGCAAGATCTAGATCAATGATCAAGATCTATTACCCATACCTTGAAGGTATTACAATTAATGATTACAATAGATCATGCATAGGATAAAACAATTAAATGCATAAATAACTCCGTAGAAGAATATTAAATGCATACATAAGTTGGCCCAAAAAGCTTATATAACTTGGCCAGATCACTTATCCTCAAAGTTTGAATAATTCCAGACATGTATACAAAAAAAATTTCTGCTCAGCACTTAACATCTTTGTCTCCTACTCAGCTCGGCATAATACAACTTGGCTCGGCAATGTAACTAGGCAATCTGAGTACTGCTCAGCAATGTTGCTCGGCCTTGCATAGTTTTATCTTGGCCACAGTGATATCCAACTAAAATTGCCTAAGTGAATGACTAAGTGTTAGTCACTAATCATCAACAGAACTTAGAGATCAACACTTGTATTATCACAATAGATAATTAATGGTTCTAAAATTTTCATATGCATACCTTCTAGTAACTGTGTGATCCATGCAATATTTGATCAGTTTGCAGTAGCTGCAACATACTCTACCTCTGCAGTAGATTGAGAGATGCATCCTTGCATCTTGCTGATCCATGTGACAAGTTTTTCACCCATAAAGAATGCTCCTCCAGTTTTTCTCTTTCGGTCATCAATCTTTCCAGCCCAATCAGCGTCGATAAAGACCTTTAGTTCAAATTTGCCTTCTCTTCTATGCCATAAGCCATATTCCTCAGTATTCTTCAGATATCTTAGGATTCTTTTGACAGCAGTCATATATGATTCCCAGGGATTAGCAAAAAATTTGCAACTATTCCTACTGCATGTGCAATATCTGGTCTAGTATGTACAACATACATGAGTTTTTCAATCATTGATCTATACAAAGTCTGATTTACCTCTAATGACTTATCTTCCTTTGTCAGCTTACATCTAATTTCCATCAGTGTTCCAACTGGATTGGACTCTTCCATCTTGAATATTTTTAGTACTTCTTTGATGTACTTGGATTGGGTAATGAAAATACCTTCATCTTGTTGCATGATCTGTAGACCAAGAAAGAACTTGATCTCTCCAAACATAGACATCTCAAACTCTTTTCTCATTTCATTTGCAAATGATTTGCATAGCCTATCATTGCCTCCAAATATGATGTCATCAACAAATATCTCAGCAATCAAAATGTTAGCATCGGTATCTTCCTTCAAATAAAGATTACTTTTTTCACTAGTCCTTACAAATCCAATACTTATAAGATAGGAATGAAGTCTTTAATACCAGGCTTGGGGTGCTTGTTTCAATCCATACAAGGCTTTGTGTAGCCTACATACTGTTAGGGATTTTTCTTGTATGAACCACAATGCTTGAAATGTCTATTTGAATACTGAATCCTCTAATACTGATTCAGAGACAAGAAAAGCCTGATTTCTAAGGACTAGATAAGGTCCTTCTTTGTTTTTGAGCTCCACAAATACTCAGGCAGGTTTTACCTCTTAAGATTACTGTTTACACAGTATTTGTTAATGTGGACACTGATTAGCTATGTATCTTTACTGAACCAACTTATGAATTATCTTGCAAATGACCAAGCATAACCATAAACAAGATATTACCATGCAAATCATAGTTATAAACATAACAATAACCAGTCATACAAGGATTCTCATCCTTCTTCCTTTTCTTTATAGGAGGGACAACCTAATTGATTCACTCTTCAAGGAATCAACAACATGGATAGTGTCCTGCTGACAAAGTTCCTTAACAAGTTCAGTTTGTTTGTTCTTAGTAACAGAGTATTTTAATTGATTTGGTTTTGATAACTTGGAATATCTCAGACATAGATAGATTATCAGACTGCTTTCTGAACCAGTGCCTATCCTTTGGGCCACAGAGTCAAATATAAGCTAAGATATCATATAAATAAAACACAGTAAACTGCCTTACAGTTTACATGCAACTCAGATAAATTGCCTTACAAATTATCCTGTCACCTCAAATCTATTGTATCAAATCCTTAAACAAAGTAGTATGCTCCTTGAAATCACTTACAACATTTATTTCTTTCCTTGAAAGAAACTTGCAAACAATTAAATGGTTACCTTATAACCAGTATGTTCAGAATACCTTGTAAACCTAACATAGAAGAGCACATACAGAGAAAAAGAGACAGCAAGAGAGAAGAGTAAAATTGCATCGTATATTATTTATAAGATCCAGCCTTTCATACATGAGAGATTACACAGCTTCCAAAAGATAGACATGAGCCAGAATATCTGAATTCTGTAGTATATTATCTCTTCTCCAAAAATGTTCCAATATCAAAGACCCCTTACAATTACAATTCTTCTGCTATATATAGATTCTAGACCATCTTGGAATCCCTAAGGATGCAACAAGCTTCGGATGGTCTCAAAACCCTAACCCTAAAGATACAAGAGAGACAAAAGAGAGAGAGAAGAAGCGTTGAAATGACTGAGTCAAAAAGGTAAAATCAGATATCTCTTGTTCTTCTCACGACATGGCGACTGCAATCTAATTTGTAGATGGTAGCTGGTGTAGTTATGCCGATTCCTGATAGTTGTTCTCGCCTGCTCATCTACATCTCCTTTTGAAATAACTGTCCATCTTGTCTATGAACAGTGCAGCGCCAAGTGTTTACCTTACTCATCATCCAAAATTTCCTCCTCCACTACAGGCTTCTTTTTCTTCGGTGTTGTCATGACTTCCCATGCCTTTACCTCATCATCTGTTGGCCAATTGAAGTCTTGAATGCTTTGTACCTATACCTTTTGTCTATCCCATCTCACATCAGTGATGTTCTTGACATCAAGTAGGAACTTGTTGATATCTGTTTTAGCTTTGAATGCCTCATCCAATATTAAATTAAATCCATCTATATCAACCTCAGTTCCCAAAAGAAAAGCCTCTTCACTAGGCATCTTGGTGTCAAATTCAGTTCTCCAGGAATCTATAGCCTTCACCTGGTCATCTTCTCCTTTTAAGGCAGGAATAAACCTATTAAAATCAGCTGAAAAGAGACTCAATTTAGCCTCTATTTGGTTCAATTTTCCTTTGAAGAAAGAGAGCAAAATATTTATCCTTTTAATCTCATCTTCAACCTCAGTGACTATTGGAGGAAAGTCAGGCCTTATGGTCTGTAAGGATGACAATTTCTCAAATAAACTTTCCCTAGCAGACCACTTTGTGAAGTATGGGTTTAGAATTATAAGGTACCTTAATACCTCAGCATGCAATATAGGCAATTTATTATAGGTATTGATTACAACATCAGCTTTATCTTTGAGGATCTCAATCCTAT
>MU226735.1:1432855-1443006 GCA_018584345.1 Thuja plicata
CATGTCAATTCTTTTAGACATGGTACTGAATAAGCCAAAGGCTTGCATGAATGAGTTTCTATTTAAAATCAACAAGGCAGTGCCATCATCCCTTTTGATGGTCTTTGTGAGGGCATCATAGTGACTTACCAGGTCAAGAAATAGGTCAACATCTAAGAACACATCAGGAACTAACAACCTAGCAAGACCACACATCCAAGGGTTTGAAATAGGGATGGGCTTATCACAATTCTTATAAAAATAGGTAAAGAGAGAGTAACCTATTGTGCCCGGGGTTGCAACATCTCAGATGTCCTTGAAATCATCCTTGAAAACACCTGCATCAACCTTCTTGTTTTGCGTTGAACCTGGCAGAAGACGCAGGAACTCATCAGAGAAGCTTGCCTTCCCTTTATGCTCTTCACCACTCCCACCACTTGTAGAAGCGACACTAGCTGCTCCACTCATATCTGCAATACTTTGAATTTATTTTCTCTAAATGATATTGAAACAAATCTAATCTCCAATATCAACCAACTTTTCTGAGCACAACTTCTGCAATTTAGAACTTCTGATCACTCCTGGATACACTGCAACTGCTCAAAATATCACTTTTCTCTGAAAACAAGAAACTTGGCTCTGAAAACTTGAAAGCACGGTGAATGGGAATGAGTGCACCATCCACTCCTTATAGCCTTCATCCAGAGTACACAGCTCATAATTTGAAAACATCAGTTCTGCCATTAATTCGGCATGCTGTGAACTTTGAAAAACCTAGCCGTAGTTGCACGAAGTTGACAGGAAATCAAATTTTCAAATATGAATCCTCGGAGCAATCATAAAACGTTTAAGAGAGCTGACATGTCACTTGTTGATTCGCTGTCTGTCTCACATCTCAGCTACCTTTTATGCATAGTAATCAAAATTTGAGCCTCTGATTGGCTGCCGAGAGATTTTCTCTGTCACATCAAGAAACTACCACCATTTTTTAGATCTTGTGATCAGGCGACCACGTGACTACGTTAAGTCTCTCTGTCGCGGGAATTTTTTCTTAACCATAGTTCCATCTCGAGACCTAGCAATAATGTATTTCTTTAACCCTGGCTGACTCCAATGATCTGGCAATCACGCGACTCAAAAGAAATCAAAGTTGTGAGCAGTTATCTTTAACTCATCTTCCCTTCTGAGACCTGGCGACTAGCCGTTATCTCTAACATTTTTAGTTATCGCGCTATCGCTGAATGTTTATACTCTTTTTCAAGATCATGTGACAAGCCTTTAGTCGCCCAGTCAAGAGATACTTTCAACTTTACCTTAACAAGTTATATGTGCCTTTCTTTACTCACAGCGACTGCGCAACATACCCTAATCGCCAAGTCGGGAGGAGTTTTTCCCTGGGGCACTTTTCTTTCTAGACTTTGCGACCACCGTTGGATCTTCTGTTTCTTTCATCTAACAGCTATCGCTTAATCGCTTAATATTTCTTTATGCCCTTAAATCTTTCTCAGACTTTGCGACAAAGGGAAAATGACCTTTAGTCTCGAAGTCGCAGGATCCATTTTTTTCTTTCTGGCGACCTCCTGACAACCCACTTACATTATGACAGATGTCACCAGTTTACTGGTTTACTTGATACACAACGGGAAACTGAAACATTATTCCTATTCTGGAAACATCCCAACTGAGCAATGTCGCAAACCTCAAACGGTTAGTCGCGTAGTCTGAGCTGCTAACTCTTAACTGCCATTCTGTTCTGAGACCACGTGACTGAAGGAAAACTTAACCGTGAGCTTTGGCTTGATCTAGCAACAACGCGACATGAAGTAATCGCGAAGTCTGAGAACCTTTTTCTTAACTGTTGATTTCTTCCGCGATCACCCAACTGAGTAGTGGGTCCCATTCTTTATAAAGCTTATAACATAAAGTTCTCGCGACAACCCGACTAAAAGGAAATCGCGAAGTCTTGAAACACTGAAGGAATATTCTGATTTATATCGAGACCACGCGACACAAAGGAAAAGCAAAGTCCGTAAAAGCCTTGGAATATTCGGCCGAGGTAACGCGACGAGGCAACCTAGCTCTAAAACACATGTCTTAAGTGATTAAAAAAGCAACAGTGAAACATAAGACATGGCCTAGGGTTTCAAGTTCATCATTTTTAAAACTTGGATACTTAGGGTCTTTTCAAGGTTTTTGCAATTTTGGCAAGGCTTAGACATGAACACCTAAAATTTGACAGAGGGCAAGACAAGGAACGAGGAGAACCAGCAAAAATAGGAAATACAACCAACACATACCATGTCCCTCTTGTCTAGATCAACAAACCCTTATGGTTGCTCAATGTATACCTCTTCTTCAAGTATTCTATTTAGGAATGTAGACTTGACATCCATTTGATATACCTTGAATCCTTTACATGCAGAATAAACAAGTAATATTCTTACTCTTTCTAGCCTAGCAACAGGTGCAAAGGTCTCTCCATAGTCAATTCCTTATTCTTGTGCATACCCCTTGCATACTAGTCTTTCTTTATTTTTGGTGACTTCTCCATTCTCATTCAGCTTATTCCTGAATATCCATTTTGTACCGATGACATTCTTGTCATCTGGTCTCGGTACAAGTTTTCATGTCTTTTTTTTCTCTATCTTCTCAATCTCTTCATTCATAGCACTTATCCATTCATCATTATCTAGTGCAGCATTGACAGATTTGGGCTCATAATCACAAATAAGACATCTTGTATTTAGAGACTTACTTTTGGTTCTCATACCAACTTTTTTATCTCCTACGATCTGGTTCTATGGATGGTTCCTTCTGACATATCTTGTAAGTATAGGTTCAGCTCTTTGTCTATCAGCTTGATCATCATTTTGTTCTTCATTTTGTTCTCCATCACTTTGTGCATCATCTTGAGCAATATTTTGATTGTCAATATTTGCAGCCTGATGCTCTAGTGCAATGATTTGTTGCTTGGGACCTCTACATTGTTGGTCGGGTAGAGTGTCAGGTTCCTCATTGTAATTAAACCTATTGTAGTCCTTTGGTTCTTTAGTTCTTTCCTTTTCATTTTTCTCTGCAAATTAATCTATCTTTACATTTGCACTTTCAACAATTTTGTTAGAGGCTTTGTTTAGACATTTATAAGCTTTCTCTTGGTAGAATACCCTAGAAATATTCTTTCATCACTCTTGGAGTCAAGTTTTCCAATTCTATCATCTTTTAAGATATAACATTGACTACCAAAAATTTTAAAATAACTTACATTTGGTGTGTATCCATACCAAAGCTCATAAGGTGTCTTTTTGGTGTCCTTCTTCAATTGTACTTTGTTCAATGTGTAAACAACAGTACAAACAGCTTCTCTCTAGAAGATTTGGGTGATCCCTTTTTCTATCATCAATGTCCTTGCACAATCAACTATGGATCTGTTCCTTCTTTCATTAATTCCATTTTGTTGTGGTGTTCTCGGTGTAGAGACTTGTCTTCTGATTCCATGCTCATTACAAAAGTTAGAGAATTCATCTAAAATAAATTCCCCTCCTCTATCTGACCTTAAGCATTTTAATTCTTTACCATTTTTCTTTTCTATCATTGCTTTGTACCATTTAAACATCTTAAATGCTTCTGATTTATCCTTTAGAAACATGACTGACATCATTCTAGAGTAATCATCAACAAAGAGATTAAAATATCTATCTCCATAATAACTCTTTGTCCTCATAGGTCCACATAAATTAGTATGGACTAATTCTAGAATGGCATCAGATGTATGGGTTTTACTTTTGAAACTAGACTTTGTCATATTACCTTTTTGACAATTCTTACACATGATGTTGTCGGGCTTGGTCATCGTCGGTAAGCCTCTGACATTTCTCTTTTTGCTAATATTTATCATGTTGTCAAAGTTCACATGACATAGTCTTTTGTGCCACAACCATATGTCTTTATTTGTAGCAATCTAACAAGTGGTGTCAGTATCATTCAGATAGAATAAGTTACCTTTTGTCTACTCACCGGTACCAATCAGATTTCCTTATTTGTTGAAGATCTTTGCCTTCTTATTTTCAAATGCAACTCTGTGACCTAAATTATTCAACTAAGAAACACTCAATAAATTATAATTTAGTCCATTTACCCAATAATAATTTTTACATTTTATCTGGTTATTCAATACTATAGTTCCTCTACCTTCAACTGGACAAGGTGTGTCATTACCCATTCTTACTGAACCACCTTTATAGTACTCAAAAGTCTCAAACTTTTGTTTATCACCAATCATATGGTGAGTGCAGCCACTATCTATGATCTGGACATCATTTTTACATACTTTAGATATGAGTTTAGTTTCTACATACCTTTCTTCGTCATCATCTGAATCATCTTTTACAGCCACAACACCATCTCGATGTCTTCATCAGATTCTTTACATTTTGCTAGGTAACTAGCTTTCTTTCCTTTGTCCTTTTAGTCTTGGGTATCTCTTCTTTTTGATTGTCGATAGCTTCTGTAATCACCTCTATCAGGATTCTTTTCAAATGTTCTATCATTACTTCTGTCATCTTTTCTTCTGTTAGGACATCTTGCAGCAAAGTGTCCAATCTCTTTACAATTAAAACAAACAAGTGGTAATTTACCTTTGTATTTACCTTTTCCTCTTTGCATTCTTCTGGCCATAAGTGCTTCAATTTCATCAAGATCGTCCTCTTCACTTTCACTATCACTATCTTTTCTCATAGTGTTTTTATGACTTGATTTACTTATTCTCATAGAAGTTTTGAATGCAGACTCTATGTTTGGTAAGACACTATTATCAAAATTGTTCATCTCAAATGAAATCAGTCTTCCAATCAAAATGTCTAGAGTAAGATTGCTATTTTCTACTACTCTCAATTCTTGAATGGAAGATACTCTAATAGCATAAGTAGGCAGTAAGGTTCTTAGAATTTTACTTACCACTGTATCTTCTTCTAGTACACCTCCAACTCCTCAGATGACATTGACTACCTCTTTGATTCTTGTGTTGTACTGAGTGATGCTTTCACATTCTTTCATTTTGATATCATCAAACTTTCCTCTAAGGATTTCTGCGTTGGCTCTCAAAACATTTTTGTCACCACCATGTACAAGCATCAATTTGTCCCACATCTGCTTTGCAGTCTTGCAGGTTTTGACATCTTCAAATTCAGCATCGGAGAGTGAGGAAGCAAGCTCTATCATCATGTAATTGTGCTCATGATTCTCTCTCAATTGTTCAACTGTTGGTGCTCCTGTGGGAAACACATATTTAGCATCTACGTATTGAGTAACATAATTACCAATACCTGATAAGTAGAGTCTTATTCTACTCTACCATGAATTAAAATTATCTTTGTACAACTTGGGCACATCTCGTATGTTCATCTTGTGATCATTAGCTTAGGTCTTGAAACCTTCCTTCTAAGCACACAAGCTCTGATACCAATTATTAGTAATAATTGAGAGGGGGGGTGAATCAGTAGCCTCAAAAATTAATCCTTAAATCAACTCTTAAAACTTATAACCACAAATTATGTCTCTAGTTATCTTCTGTCCTACAAGATGAATGTCTTAAAATAATTTTAACAATTTTCTACTTGTTGGATTGCTTTGTAAATCTCTCTTATGTATGATTACTGATAAGCAGTTAACTATTTACCAAAACACAGTAAATATGCAAAGCATACCGATCAATCTAGAAATGCATATGTGAAATGTAGAACAGTAAAGTATTAAAACATAAACACATAACACATGGGTTTTTAATGTGGAAACCCTATTAAGGGAAAAACCACTGGGACCGGTACCCCAAATTTTTTCTCTTCTAAAGTGAGCCCTGTTAAGAGCCAACCCTGTTAAAGGTTACAAATACATTGTTAGGTGTGACCTTGTTAGAGGATTTAGAAATAGTTTGTCACCTAGTATCTAGCATCTAATGCTACCATCCTTGGTTAAACACTCACTTGACCTGTCAATAGGTATCAGACATATCCAATGATACTTTTATGATCAAACTTTTTGATACTCCTTGGGATGTATCTCAATTGTAAAATAATTTTAAGTCCTTCTCGGTTAAGAGGCTTTATGCTTCAATGGTTAAACTGAAACACTAATGGTTTGTTCATACATACAACTCAATTGTATATTTTCAGATCTATTGTAAGTCCATTACCTCTCTAATCAATATAATCACTTATACCTTTGCTCCACATTGTTTTGCTCTGTGATGCTTATCTCACTGTTCATTGATGTTTGCAAAATCTAGCTCTTTCCTCAGCTTATTGATCAGGACTAAAAGAAGACTTTCTTCTCCTTCCAATTTTCTTTAGCATCTTTCCTCTATGATCTTGTTCACCCCACACACCCCATTCATAATGAATTGGGTTTGTCTCTATATAGATATGATTTCCCCTTTTCTTGGCTTTCTTGATTCTTGGCGTGTTCCACAATTCTCGCCAATAGATTTAAAGAAAACTCCTAATTTATCTCAAAGAGATCTTCTTCCCAATTGAAAAAATCAGCTTTAAATCAATTACTTATCTCCGGCTTTATCTGGATGATTAAAACAATGATAAGTATCTATTAATTCTATCTTAAGCTTCTTGATAGCTAAGCATTTTGTCATTTTCTGAACTCTCTATTCTGTCGGTCAACACTTTAGTTAGTCATCAGTGATAACTGACTCTTCTATCAGTGTGACTTTAGTTTTCATTGGGATCTCCGTCCTTGTCTTCTTTGTCGAGAAACACTAAAATTATCTCCATTGATTTACTCTGTGTGTAACTCCCTGCCAGGGAACCCAAGAGAGATTAACCTAGAACATGTCATTATGTGAGCTGAAAAAAAAAATTTAAAAGTCAACATAAAGAAACATACATTCATGCAGAAGCAATTACCATTTATACACATGTCTTGCACTCACATAGATTACATGACTCAAGGGTTCCATGACGTTGAATTACTTAAAGAAAAACACAACTAATAATATAACAAAAGATTCTATCTGATCAAGTATAAAAAATACAACTTACATAACCATAATTACATCCTCATGGATAACCATGAAACCACCATAACACACATCCACTGCACATGTCGCAAGGTATGTGGTAATCACTCTAATCTACTTAATATTACAATTTTCAGATTAGGTACCACATGTGATACTCTAATACATGATTTAAAATAATGAAATTACATAATAAATGATGAAGTAACACAAGGAGCTCATCTATAAAGAAACCATCAAGCACCTGGTACAAGGACATCAAATCTCAATGGGTAAAGAATCACTACCACCCATCTGTGTGAAACCACAAAGGTCCACCCCACCATGCTAAGGAGATAACAACAGATCCCAATCGGATATCCAAAATCAAGAAGGAATATCCACTAAGCAAGGGATCCTGATAGCTCTCTAATCTAGTGTACTAATCATCATAAAAGGTAAGACTCACTAATCCAGGGGCAACTGAAAAATGTAGGAAATCTAGCATGTGTAAAGGAAGGTGTCATCATGTACGTCTAACCCTTAAGTTCAGCCCTAATAATCCCAATGGATTCTGGCACCTAAGTGACCATACACGGAGCCAATGACCTCTCAAACTAACAAGGACACTAACTATGCCAGAACCTGCGCCTCGTAAGGTGGGAAAGAATTATCTCAACCTCCATCTCAGTCTTTACTAGAACTCAAGCATGGGTGAGGAGAATCATATCTTATTAATTCATTTTAATCTCCCAGTATGTCTTTAGTTATCACTTATTAAGAAACTCTACAATAAGCAATCCAGTACTCACTTACGAACACGAAACTTATTGCAAGCCACCCCCTACTATACATCTAGGTAACCTACCCTACGCTTAAATATCTTAACAGGTCTAGCATAGGTCACAACCCTAGTGTACCCCAAATCTATTATCCCACACAATCAGGAATGGTCACATAGGTACACAAACAAATAACAAGATCGAAAGGGCCAACATGGTCATTGTAAGGTAATAACAGATAATACACACGCCATGAAGTAACAGAAATAAAAACACACACCCCAGCCTTTGTATATATCCTAGGTCATCTAATGCCCCCAAAAATAACACATATAATCATAAGAGAACCATAATGATGCATAGAAACAAAACGTCTCAAAAGACTGAAAAATGAACTATATCCATGTAAATACTTATAGATAACTCATACATAACCTCCATTTAATTAATAACTTAATCTGAAATAATTAAAGGTCAATTTGCACTAAGACTATTTAAACCTACCTCTCATGATTTAAATAATCAACCAAGACAATCCATTAAATCAAATTCATCTAATACCAGGATCTCAAATTATCCCATAATTAAGAATCATCATGATTAACTTAATTTAATCAACTATATTTTAACTCAAGTATTTTAATAAAACATATTAATAAAGTTAACTATACTATTAGTCAATATATTAATTTGAAATTAATAATATCTATTAATTTAAATTAATAATCAATTTCATTAAAATATAATTAACAATTAATATATTAAATTAAATCTACATATAAAATGAGTTAATTAAAATATATATATATTAACATGATTAATAGTCAACATTATAACTTAATAAATTACAAAAAATAAAAAATAAAAACCTAATTACATAAATTTGAATTTAATAACAAATACAATATATTCATAAAATTATTAATAATACAATTTAATAATATTTAAAAATTTAATAGCAAATTAAATTAATTAATAAATTTAAATTTAAAAAAAAAAATTAAAAAAACAAATAACAAATTCTTTTTAAAAGAAAAGCCTACGCATATGAAAATGGGGGGGGACCCACGCGGTACCCTTCCCCCATGCGCAGCACAGTCTTATTAAAAGGACTGTGGGGGGGACCACGTCACCCTCCCACATGCGCATAGATCTGCGCAGTGTAAGGAAAGGTGGGGGTTGGTGGGGATGGGGTCCCACCACCCCTTCCTTCATTTACTATTTTTTTTAATTTTTTTTGTAAACAAATTCTATGCACTACGATTTAAAAAGCAATTTTTTGTTTCTAAATTAATTTATTTTTATCTAATAATCCAAAAAACGGAAACCAAGAAAGGTAAGGGTAATTTATATTATTTTTTTTTTCCTGTGTAATTTTTTTATTACAAAACTTTTCACCAGCCTGTATAAAAACAGAGAGTTGTATTTTCACAACTAATTTAATTTTTCCAATGAAACACAAGGGCTAAATTTTTTTTTTTTCTTTTATAGTCCTACTATAGACAGAATTTAATTTCTCAATTTCTAGGAGATTAACGATAGATCTATTCATAAAATTTTTGAAAACATAAGGGTACTATGCTATGAACCATATAAACATGAAAATGACAGATCTAAGCTTCTCATAAACCCCGAAAAAATCAAAACATTAATAACCCATAAATTTAATTTTCTCTATAGTTTAAACTATACAGAGGATTAATTTTTTTCATTTTCTAAGAGATCTAGGGGGAATTTCTTCCTGAAATTTTGACAGCATAACCCTACGATGCTAAGAATACATAGAATAAAAGAAATTCAGATCTAGGGTTTTTATAAACACACGAAAATGTATAAACAATAATTAAGCCATTTAAAAGCCAAAATAACAAACATGCACTAAATCAACAATGAAAACCTCAGATCTACAAAATTGAAACCATACATGGCAAATGAAACCTACCTTGATTCCAATGCAAGAAACGGAAGAATGTAGCTTGGAAGATGGAAACAAATCTGAAAACCCTCAAGCCCAATTCAACCACAGATCTGGCAACTATGAAGATCTGAGCACACACACAAGCAAGAAAAATCCTGAAAACTTTACAGCAACAAGGATCCACAACAATCCACAACTACTTCAAAAACCCCAAAATCCCAAGAGCTCTCCAAATCCAAGAACCTGTTGTGAGAGAATGAATGACCAATTTCCCCTAAAGAGATTCAAATTTCTCTAATCATGCAAAGCTTGATGACAACTCCCAAGTCAATCCCTAAAATGACTCCACTCAAAATTGAAAGTAAATCCAAATTAAATAATTAAAATATTCTTTATTGCCACAACTCAACTTTGACTCCTAATTTCAAGTTAAGATATTTGAATTTGAAATTACTTTTTCAACACATTC
>MU226735.1:1443070-1454122 GCA_018584345.1 Thuja plicata
AATATTCAAATATTTCAATTTAATTAATTATTTAAAATAAACTTAGGATATAATTAAATAATTAATTCAACTATAATCCATTAAATCATAGAATATGAAAAATCACTCAATAATCCAAAAATCACCTAAAAGCATAATCAAGCAAAACACACACATACTCAAAAGAGATGGTATTCCAATTCTGTCAACCTAGACAAATCTGAATAGGGTAGTCATACTGAAACTCATCCAACATTAGGACGATTAGGCTTAAGTTAGGGTTTTCGATATGTATGTTACCTCCCCTCTTTACCATTGAGATGAATATTTATGGGCACGCTCACTCCTGCCAATTCAGGGAAGACGATGCCCTGTACCTGCAATCCTGTCATCAAAAGAACACGCATGTACGTACATAATATAATATCGCAAACAATGATAGGGATCGATCGAATGTGTGGATCTCGCTGAAGCAAGTAACTATGTCTCCATCCTCTACCACAACAACATGCAAATAGATACAATAAACATGATAACCATACACATGCAAGTATGGGGTAAGTACATCATAATCAAAACATAAATCATCACATCATGATAATATCCCTAACATCATAATCAATAATCACCATCAACTAAAAGAATAATAGCTCTCATGAAAGTAGCCTAAAATAATCTGGCCAATCAACTGAAACCAATCCCTAAAAGAGTACGGCGTCACAAAATAAAAGCAAAACTTGAGTGGTTATTACATCCAACCCCCTAGGATTAGGCTTACTCCTGGAAGCCCAAAACAAATAGGGATATAACTCCCATAAACATGAAGCATCCTAATGAGTCACATAAGACTCAGCGTGTAAATCTCATAGGACCTTTCCCTTCTCTCTGGTTCGAACTTTGAGGATCACTCCCCGCTACAGGAAACTAAAATCCAGCTGCAGGTCTTCTACCCACAGACTCAATCACAGGAGGAGGATACACTAGAAGATGATAATCCAAGGCTTCATATGCTCCATGAGATCTACCGACATTCCCAATTGTAGGTTCAGAAGTTGTAGGCCTCTGTTCAGAAAACTGAGAAGCACGTTGTGGATAATTCACTGCGATATGCCCAAACTGTCCACATGTGAAGCAAGCTCCTCCACTACCACCTCCTCTAAATGAAGGTGCTCTAGACTGCTGAACATTGCCCCTACTAACATCCTAATGCACACTCTGTGCTGGTTGAACTGTCTGATTGAGCTTGTTAGCATAAAAATGCCTGATGCACTGACGGTTACAAAATTTCCTATATGAAGAATGACCACTACGACCCTGAGAGAGTTTCTTACTCTATTGGTTTACATGATCTTGTTCAAAAACATAGCCTTATAAACTGCATCCCTAAAATCTTGGGATTGGAAGGCTCAAACTCCTCCATCAATGAGGTCATTAAGCTCTCTGATAAGGTGTTGAATCTTCACAACCTGATCCTAACCAAGGCTCCTAGCAACGACTCTAGACTCAACACACTCCATACTTGAAGTAACCAAAGGAACCAAACAACTCATAACTAAAACCAAAACCAAATAGCATCAAAAAAAATCAAATAATCACAAAGCAATGGTTTTAAATACATCAGAGTTTTATGTCTATGTTTAAGTTTAAGTTTCAAGTTTAAGCTAGACACAACCTAATGAGTGTACACTTCCCAGAGTTCCCAGTGTAGAAACTAGGACTCTGATACCAAATGTAATGCCCCACCAGGGAACCCAAGAGAGATTAACCTAGAACATGTCACTATGTGTGCTGAACAATTTTTTTTAAAGTCAACATAAAGAAACATACATTCATGTGGAAGCAATTACCATTTATACACATGTCTTACACTCACATAGATTACACGACTCAAGGGTTCCATGACGTTGAATTACTTAAAGAAAAACACAACTAACAATATAACAAAAGATTCTATCTGATCAAGTATAACAAATACAACTTACATAACCATAATTACATTCTCATGGATAACCATGAAGCCACCATAACATGCATCCACTGCACATGTCGCAGGGTATGTGGTAATCACTCTAATCTACTTAATATTACAATTTCCAAATTAGGTACCACATGCGATACTCTAATACATGATTTATAATAATGAAATTACATAATAAATGATGAAGTAACACAAAGAGCTCATATGCAGAGAAACCATCAAGCACTTGGTACAAGGATGTCGAATCTCAATAGATAAAGAATCACTACCACCCATCCGTGTGAAACCACAAAGGTCCACCCCACCATGTTGAGGAGATAACAATAGATCCCAATCAAATATCCAAAATCAAGAAGGAATATCCACTAAGCAAGGGATCCTGATAGCTCTCTAATCTGGTGTACTAATCATCATAAAAGGTAAGACTCACTAATCCAAAGGCAACTAAAAATGTAGGAAATCTAGCATGTGTAAAGGAAGGTGACATCATGTACGTCTAACCCTTAATTTCAGCCCTAATAATCCCAATGAATTTTGGCACCTAAGTGATCATACATGGAGCCAATGACCTCTCAAACTGACAAGGCCACTAACCATGCCAAAACCTATGCCTCATAAGGTGGGAAAGCATTATCTCAACCTCCATCTCAGTCTTTACTAGCACTCAAGCATGGGTGAGGAGAATCATATCTTATTAATTTATTTTAATCTCTCAATATGTCTTTAGTTATCACTTATTAAGAAACTCTACAATAAGAAATCCAGTAGTCACTTATGGACATGAAACTTATTGTAAGCCACCCCCTACTACACATCTAGGTAACCTACCCTAGGCTCAAAGATCTTAACAGGTCTAGCATAGGTCACAACCCTAGTGTATCCCAAATCCAGTATCCCACACAATCAAGAACGGTCACATAGTTACACAAACAGATAACAAGATCGAAAGGGCCAATATGGTCAGTTTAGGGTAATAACAAATAACACACACGCCATGAAGTAACAGAAATATAAACACACCCCCAGCCTCTGTATACATCCTAAGTCATCTAATGCCCCAAAAAATAACACATGTAAGCATAAGAGAACTATAATGATGCATAGAAACAAAACATCTCAAAAGACTGAAAAATGAACTATATCCATGTAAATGCTTATAGATAACTCATACATAACCTCCATTTAATTAATAACTTAATCTGAAATAATTAAAGGTCAATTTGAACTAAGACTATTTAAACCTACCTCTCGTGATTTAAATAATCAACCAAGACAATCCATTAAACCAAATTCATCTAATACCAGGATCTCAAATTATCCCATAAATAAGAATCATCATGATTAACTTAATTTAATCAACTATATTTTAACTCAAGTATTTTAATAAAACATATTAATAAAGTTAATTATACTATTAGTCAATATATTAATTTGAAATTAATAATATCAATTAATTTAAATTAATAATCAATTTCATTAAAATATAATTAACAATTAATATATTAAATTAAATCTACATATAAAATGAGTTAATTAAAATATATATATTAACATGATTAATAGTCAACTTTGTAACTTAATAAATTACAAATAATAATAATAAAAAAACCTAATTACATAAATTTGAATTTAATAACAAATACAATATATTCATAAAATTATTAATAATACAATTTAATAATATTTAAAAATTTACTAGCAAATTAAATTAATTAATTAATTTAAATTTAAAAAAAAAATTATAAAAAAATAAATAAATAATTATTTTTAAAAGAAAAGCCCACACATATGAAAATGGGGGGGGGAGCAGGGGCGACCAACGTGGTACCCTTCCCCCATGCGCAACGCAGTCTTATTAAAAGGGCTATGGGGGGGACCACGTCACCCTCCCACATGCGCATAGATCTGCGCAGTGTAAGGAAAGGTGGGGGTTGGTGGGGATGGGGTCCCACCACCCCTTCCTCCATTTACTTTTTTTTTTAATTTTTTTTTAAAACAAATTCTATGCACTGCGATTTAAAAAGCATTTTTTGTTTCTAAATTAATTTATTTTTATCTAATAATCTGAAAAACGGAAACCAAGAAAGGTAAGGGTAATTTATATTTATTTTTTTCCTGTGTAATTTTTTTATTACAAAACTTTTCACCAATCTGTATAAAAACAGAAAGCTGTATTTTCACAACTAATTTAATTTTTCCAATGAAACACAAGGGCTAAATTTTTTTTTTTCTTTTATAGTCCTACTATAGACAGAATTTAATTTCTCAATTTCTAGGAGATTAACGATAGATCTATTCATGAAATTTTCGACAACATAAGGGTACTATGCTAAGAACCATATAAACATGAAAATGAAAGATCTAAGCTTCTCATAAACCCTGAAAACATCGAAACATTAATAACCCATAAATTTAATTTTCTCTATAGTTTAAACTATTTATAGGATTAATTTTTTTCATTTTCTAAGAGATCTAGAGGGAATTTCTTCCCAAAATTTTGACAGCATAACCCTACGATGCTAAGAATACATAGAATGAAAGAAATTTAGATCTAGGGTTTTTATAAACACCCGAAAATGTATAAACAATAATTAAGCCATTTAAAAGCCAAAATAACAAACATGCACTAAATCAACAATGAAAACCTCAGATCTACAAAATTGAAACCATACATGGAAAATGAAACCTACCTTGATTCCAATGTAAGAAACGGAAGAATGTAGCTTAGAAGATGGAAACAAATCTGAAAACCCTCAAGCCCAATTCAACCACAAATCTAGCAACTATGAAGAACCGAGCACACACACACAAGCAAGAAAAATTCTAAAAACTTCACAGCAATAAGGATCCACAACAATCCATAATTACTTCAAAAACCCCAAAATCCCAAGAGCTCTCCAAATCCAAAAACCTGTTGTGAGATAATAAATGACCAATTCCCCCTAAAGAGATTAAAATTATCCTAATCATGCAAAGCTTGATGACAACTCCTAAGTCAATCCCTAAAATGACTCCACTCAAAATTGAAAGTAAATCCAAATTAAATAATTAAAATATTCTTTATTACCACAACTCAACTTTGACTCCTAATTTTAAGTTAAAATATTTGAATTTGAAATTACTTTTTTAACACATTCATGCACATGTAAATAATAAAATATTTAATTATATAGATTAAATATTTATGTCACAATAATGCATGCAACCAAATATTTAATTATTTAATTAATCATATAAGCACATTTACTATAGTTTTCAATTAAATATTTAATTAAATCAAAATATTCAAATATTTCAATTTAATTAATTATTTAAAATAAACTTAGGATATAATTAAATAATTAATTTAACTATAATCCATTAAATCATAGAATATGGAAAATCACTCAATAATCCAAAAATCACCTAAAAGCATAATCAAGCAAAACACACACATACTCAAGAGAGAGGGTATTCGAATTCTGTCAACTTAGACAAATCCGAATAGGGTAGTCATACTGAAACTCATCCAACACTAAGACAATTAGGCTTAGGTTAGGGTTTCAGATCTATATGTTACCTCCTCTCTTTACCATTGAGATGAATATTTATGGGCACGCTCACTCCTGCCAATTCAGGGAAGATGATGCCCTGTACCTACAATCCTGTCATCAAAAGAACACGCATGTACATACATAATATAATATCACAAACAATGATAGGGATCAGTCAAACGTGTGGATCTTGTTGAAGCAAGTAACTACGTCTCCGTCTTCTACCACAACAACATGCAAACAGATACAATAAACATAATAACCATACACATGCAAGTATGGGGTAAGTACATCATAATCAAAACATAAATCATCACATCATGATAATATCCCTAACATCATAATCAATAATCACCATCAACTGAAATAATAATAGCTCTCATGAAAGTAGCCTAAAAGAATTCGGCCAATCAACTGAAACCAATGCCTAAAAGAGTACGGCATCACAAACTAAAAGCAAAACATTAGTGGGTATTACACTGTGCTTTTCTCATCGCGAAACACTGTAACTCTTCTCGTCAATAATGATGTGCATTAGCTCGTCAGGTAACACTGTGACTCTTCTTCTTTTACTCTTTCCATTGGTGTGCATTCTATCGGTGTATGCAGTCACTAGTGAATACTTGACTTGTATGCATTACTGATAGCATAGCCTTGATTCATCGGTTCTTTGAAGGCTTTGGCAGTATTTCCATGACCATACAGATTATATCAAGTTGACATCAATGACAATACAATACATTAATTGATTTAATGTCTTTCATGATCATCAACTTAATATCTTCAAACATTCAATCAGTTACATGTCATCAGGTATGTCCTATGTATTTATTATTTAATCTAATGCAATATATCTATTATGAATTCTACAAAGTTATATATTTTTTTGCCCAAAATTCTTGTATTTAATTTGTTCTCTCAAATATTTCTTGATTATTAGTAGGGATTTTGAAGATTATAAAACTACTAATTGTACTTTTCATTTGACTTATCATTTATTCACACTTCCTTTTCTTGTTCACATATATGAATAATACCTTCAAGTTCATGGGAAAATGATCAAGTTGAGTGGCACAATTTCACTCGGATTTTCAATTGTATGTATGCTTCTCAGGGTGAATGAACTATTGGATGACTTTTAAGTTTCATAGATCTTCCGATTATCCCTGCTACTTAGACATTTTTGCAGTTCATCAGATTTTTTTGGTATAACCATTATATTTTGTGTCTAGATAGGTTGTATTGGGTTAAATCTATTAATTGGTTCATATTTTTTGTTGATTGATTCATGGACTTTGTTGTGGTGTTCGGTCGATTCCAGAATTTACCTATCTTCAATAGTTGTGTTATGTAACATGCATATATTAAGGGTGACCTATCTTTAGGTCATGTGGTATTGTGGTATGAAAAATTTTTATGTATGACCTATATTTAGGTTTGGTGGTAGCATGTTAAATATAATTCTTATATCTTTTGTATTGATGTCGATATATTTTGCTATTTGGCCAACATATGTAATTATCTTATCAGATGTATATATAAATAGATAAATTATTTTGAAACTAAAGTGTGTGTGTGTGTGTGTGTGTGTGTGTGTGTGTGTGTGTGTGTGCAAATTTGTGGCAATTATATCTAAGCATAAGGAAGTTGAGAAAAGTGTTACTATCATATCAAGAGAAGGCTCTACATACTGTGTTGTAGGAACTTGGTGTATGTTGGTAGAAGATTTGTACTAGATCTATTGTTGTTGGTGATTACTATGCTATCAACTAGAATTGTTTCATGCATAGGAAGATGCAATTATATCAATTCACTTTTTGTTAGTAAAACATTTTGTATTGGTAGTGAGCCTATTTGTATCAACAGTTAGCCTTTATTATCACTGGGTAGTTATCCCAACCAGCAGTGAGCCAAATACCAGTGAGAAAACCAGCAGTGAGCCCTTGTAAAAATCACTTTATCTGGTATTTACTTTCATGAGAATTAGTTTCTCTATAATTTTTCATATCTTGGGTTTCCACATTATATCTAGTGTTATGGTTTTCATAGTTCTTGTTATTTCATGCTTTTATTAGTCTTAGTTATTTGATTGGTTTATGTGTATACTCAATCAATAAAAAATTTAGAAAGTATTGTTGAATAACTGATTCACCCCCCTGAGTTATTCATCATGTTCAACAATTGGTATCAGAGCTTGGTACCTTGCAAATATATCTTAACTGCTTAAGGGAGATCTACGATGTTTGAACATATTGAAGGTGAGTAATATTATAATGAAGATTGGCATATCATGATGAGAAACATTGAGTGCACTGAATCAAAGAATGAGGAGCTGAAAGAAAACCTGAAGGAAGAAAATGCATGTATCTCAAAGATGAGGGATCAGATCTAGAAATTCAAAGCAAGGCACAATGAAGTAAGTTAGAAATTGAAGGAGTCAAGAGAAAAGGTGAAAAATCTGGAAAAGTGGTTGAGTGACAGTAAAAATACTGAGGAATTTATCAAAGAAGAGTTCAAACAAAAAATAGAATATTGGAAGAATATCGAAGGAGATCTGTAGAACATTTTTAATAAAAATAGAGGAATGGAATAAAACTGAAAAGAGTCTCAATGACATCATCAAGAAGAAGTTAGATGAAAATGAAATGTTGGATCAAGAATTAAGGAAGATGAGATCTGAATCAATGGTTTGTGAAAGAAACACTATTTTAGATCATATTTTAGCCCTACAAAAGAATCACAAGGACAAGAAAGGATTAGGTTTCACAGGTGAATGTTCAGATCCAAAGGACAAAGGAAAAGAGAAGGTAGTTGAAATAGAATAAAATTCTGAGGTAGCAAGCAAGGTCAAGAATTCAAATACATCTACAAGAAGGCCTCTCGTAAGGTAATCGAATGCTCAAAGGTACCTATTTTTTAACAATTACTATTTTATATGCAATAATTTTGGTCATAAGGTTGTTGATTGTAAGACGAGGAAGGAAAAAAGGTTCAATGCTTTAATTTTTATAAGTTTTGTCATAGAGAAAATCAATGCATAAATAAAGTTTCCAATTTGGTTAGAAAAAGTGGAATGAACAATATTATTCATGGAAATTTCTGTGTGTCACAATTTTGGTCACAAGGATAATCATTATAGATTTAGAGTTTAGTCAGTAATATCAGGTCAGAGGAACACCAACTATTTCAAATGTGGTTAGATCAGTCATTATGCTAATGCATGCAAATTTGTTGATGCTCTAATGAAGTCAGTAAAAGATAATATTATTATAGTATCAAGTGAATCTCAAAAGATAGCTATGGTATGGAAGAAGAAAGATTATGGTGAAGAGAGCTTTGTGGTACCGATGGTAACTAAGCCAAATGCTTTGGCTTGGGGGGAGTATTAAAATTCTATACTAGTCACTCCCCCTACTCTAAGGTGATACTTGTTCCAACTAGCTTATCACTGGTATGTTGGATGAATAATTAATGATTGTAGTTGTTTTAGATGATTGATGTGCATCGTATGAATGGGTTGCGTCAATGATAATTAATTTTCAACAGGAATTGTAATTATAAAGGACCATGGTTATAAAAGTAAATTTTTTAAATAATTTATCACTATTATAAGAAGAGAAATTAGAGTTTTTCGCAAAGCTTGAGAGAGATTGAAGGAAAAATATTTAGTTGCGAAGATGGAATCTCAATTGGTTGTTTTTGATATTGGTGTAGTTGTGTCAAGAATGTTGAAGAAGATGGAATTAAAATAATTTGATCATAGTAGTATTAGACAATTGGAAGTTGGATTGTCTACATAATATTTGTATAGAGTTCGTAATCTTAGTTTGGATATTTGGGGAGAATTTCCCTAGTTTGTCGAAAAGGAATTTAACATATTTTTTTGAGTTGGTTCCAGGATGGAAACCTGGAGTTGGATAAACCCTATGCAGTAACAAAGGAAGTAATTGAGGATATCATTGGGTTGTGGAATATTGGAGACCTTCTAGGAAAGAATTTGATAAAGTAGAAGGAAGTGAAGGATTTGATAGGTATCAATTGTGATCAACGCACACTCTTGATAAAAACTCTTAAAGATTTTCAGTGAGGTATGTTGATTATGGCATAACTTACAATTTTTTTTCAAAACCATGATGGTGCTACATATGTTGTAGCAGTCTATATCCCACATAAATTGGTTAGGGAAGGTGTTCAATTTGATCTGTGTAAACTATTATTGGATAATTTTCTTGAGAATGTCAAGATGTCAGTAGAAGATGGTTGTGGATTTTGGTTTAGATCTTTGGTTGTGTGTTTGATATTTTATTTATTGAGTCCTCTACTAGGTAGAGAAAACATAGAGTGGAGGTCTGGCATCCCTATCGGTAAAAAAATTTGCAGATATATAGGGTTTCTAGAAAATGGAGAAGATGTGTCCAAGTCATATTTTACATCAATGTGGATGAAAATTTTCTTTGGTTTGGTTATTTTTGTTGTTGTACCTATGAGTCATGTTTAGGAGATTTCCTCCTCCTGTCAAAAGAATTTGGATGTTTTTGTCGGTAGTTCCCTTTGGAAACCTAAGAGGAGAAAGATCAATAATAAAGGAAAAGATATTGTTACTATTTCAGAGGAAGAAGAAGAAAAGGATGAGGATGAGAAGGAAGAAGAAGAGGTAGAAAAATATGTAGTTTCTCCATCAAAATCTAACTTTGTGGATTCTGATGTGGTTGAGTCTATGTTAGAAGATGGTGAGCTTGAAAAGGTGGGTGAATTATGGTATGGTTTCTCTTCGGTGAACAAAACAAAGATTGAGGATATCTTGATTCATCACTTGATTAGTAAGAAGACCATTATTTTTGGTGTATCAGGTGTTCTACCAGTTGAATTGGTAAAGATTGTTGAAGTAAGATTGTTGCAATATAGTGTAGATTATTGCATAATCAAAAATTCTATTGATAATAAGTGTACCAGAGCTAAAAAAATACTATCCAAGATGATCGGTGAAAGAAAATATTGCATAAAAGAAATTTTAGACATTTACATGTATTGTCTTTGGTGGCCTATTGTTGTTGACAATTTTAGATGAAAAATTGAAGATATTAAGACATAACTGAATGAATTGGGGAAGACATATGATTACTTCAAAGATGAAGGAAGAAAATATAGGGTAAAGGCTAGTCAACTTCAAGGTGAGATGTTACACTTGCAAAGACAGAGAGAATATCTGGTGAAATTTTTTTGGCTAGTAAAGGACTTGGTTGAAGTTCGGTTAGAGCATGTTTCTAGTATCCTTGATTATGTAGAAAATTATGAGAAGAGGTTTTGATCTCTAGATTGGAGTGCATCTTTCAAAATTATGGTAGAGAATGATAGTCTGTGTGCTCAGATGGGTGTTATTAAGGTTGAGTGGAAGAGAAAGATTCCAATCAACAAAGAAAGGTAAAATAAATTATTTGTTAGTAATAACTGAGAGGGGGGGTGAATCAGTGGCCTCAAATTTTAATCCTTAAATCAACCCTTCAACTCTTCCAACCACTAATTATTTCTCAAGTTATCTTCTATCCTATAAGATGAATGCCT
>MU226735.1:1460763-1477199 GCA_018584345.1 Thuja plicata
CCTTTTTTTTTTCCTCATTCTTCCTTAAGGTTGATATGTCATCATTATGGGGAAGGGTTGCTCCTAATTGAGAAAAATATGCTTCTTTATCCTTCATCAAAATTTGTTCCATGATTTCAAGGAATACAGGATCTTGGGATGCCTCCAATATTGCATCGTCAGTTACTTCATTGTATGGAGTCCTATGGAGATATTGATCTTGATTTTCCATAGGATTGACTCATCTTTCAAATAGATTCATCATTATAAATGTTTGAAGGAATATGATTTATTTGTTGCACTAGATAGAAATAACTTTGAAAAGGGTATCCAAATATGATTTTAAAATCTTTCCAAACCCTTGTGAAATGCCCCCTATTTGCCCTTCTTTGTTTCTGGGTGGCACTTGCCTGTGTGTAGGCAGCCTTTAAATGTTGGTAAGCGGTTACTAGAATTACTCTACGCGGCACTCTGCAGTTTGTAGGCGGCACAAAATTATTTGTAGGTGGCACAGAATTGTTTGTAGGCAACGCAAAATTGCTTGTAGGCAGCCTAGAATTGTTTGTAGGTGGCACATAATTGTTTGTAGGCGGCCCAGAACTGTTTGTAGGTGGCTCTTTGCTGATCAAAGTTGAAATTTTCAATTTTTTTGGATTTTAAAAGTTTAAAGGTTTTTTATCAGACCTGTTAAAGAATATTCTTGCATGAAAATGAAGTACAAACTCAACACACACATCAAATTTGCACCATATCCCTAAAACAACCCTAAAAGTGTATGTTCTCAGATGTTTTTACGGGTTAGCACAAGAATGTATTCCAAACAGTCTACCTTAGAGTCAACAATTTTGGCTTTTAAAAATGGCTCTACAAAGGTAGGTCTACTACTTTATCAAGGTCTCAAATTATTCCAGTCTAAATCTTGACAAGATCCTTTACCCCTTTGAGGGCTTCCCACACGCACAAAAGTATGATTTTGCGCAATCCCGAAGGACTACTAGAGGAAGTAAGGATGACTTGCACAAGTTTTAGTCACTTTCTGATTAAGGTAAAGTGCATTATTTATAGTGGGTCAAATGATATTGTGGTAAAAGAAAATATCTCCCACTTTGGGTCATTCCCTCTCACCATCCTCATAAGGCAATTCTTGGGAGGCAAGCCATTTAAAGCTCTATTTAGCTAGCATGTTCATGAAAAGAAAGAATTGAACTCAGTCCAACAAGTTTGGGAATCTGATTCACTCAAAGAGTGAAGAGCATATCCCTATTATTTTTCTTTGTTCCAAACACCTCAAATAGATTTGTTCATTTTCAACCTCTTGACAAGGAGGTTCTTAAAAAAAAAGATGTGTGGTTCAATTAGTCTTTCCTTTCTTTTTACCACCCAAACTTGACACTTTTGGCTTTTTGATCAACTTTGAAAAGTTGAGAGCATATACCTGATGTCTTGTTTGAAAAGAAAATAGTAAGGTTTCCTTATTTATACTAGATTCAAATGAAATGCCACAAGTTAAGTAATGCAAGCTTGATTAGATAAATACCTGATTTTTCAAAGCTAGCAAGGCTAGGCACATTTTTGAGTGTTTGGCTTGTTTTTACTCACCTAGTGGCGATCGTTCCCACTCCGGCTCCTCCAACAAGTTGGTCAACACAAATAGAGACAAAGTGAAGAAAACCAAAATGACAAATTCCCTCCTAAAAAGCTCTTTTAGTGAAATTTTATCAAACCAAATCTTTAAAGAACTAAGCATGAAAACCAATTAAAGAGTGGAAAATTTTTCTTTGTAAGAAAAAAACACTTTAATGTAGTGATCTTATAAGTGTTCCTTCTCAAATAAAACTCTCTAAGAGATTAGCTACATGTGTTTGTTTGTCATTTTTAACCTTAATTCTTATCTCTTTGCTAAGCCTTGTAACCCGTTTCTCTGGTTTCTGCACCTTCGGGTGATTTTCCATCTGTGAAACAGAAAAACATAGAGAGTCAAATCAGTGAACAAATCATTAAAAACCTGATTTAAAGCATAAACATTTACGCGGCATTTAACAGCTAAAAGGCGACATTTAAATGCTGCTATGTGTAAATAGAAACTTTCTAAGCGGCTTTTAAATCGTACTAAGCGGCTTAAAACAATTCACAGGCGGCTAAATAAAAGTGACAGGCGGCACAAAAAGTGTAAAATGTGGCTAAATGTTGCTGGAATGCGGTTCTTGAAAGTTCACAGGCGGCACACTTTATCTCATAGGCGGCTCACTTTATCTAGCAAGCGGCACACTTTATCCAGCAGGCGGCCTAAGAATGAAAGACAGAGAATAGAAGAAAATCCTTAGGTGGCTCTTAAATCTTTGTATGCGGCTCTTAAAGCTTTGTACGCGGCTCTTAAATCTTTGTACGTGGCTCTTAAATCTTTGTACATGGCTCTTAAAAATTTGTACGCGGCTCTTAAATCTTCGTACGCGGCTCTTCACCTACTTTCTACAAAATAACAAGAAATATGATCTAAAACACACAAAATTTTAAGAAAAAAAATGTTAGAAATGAGGCTTAAGGCCCCACGGTGGGCGCCATTATGTGTGTAAGAAAATACACCTTCATGAAATTAAGAATGTAAGCAACAATTCTATGGAAAGATAAACAAGTTAATCTAAGAATTGAAACTAACAAAACTATATCATCTCATGGTTCTCTATCCAAGCTTTGTTAAGAGAGCTCTCAGGCTTAATCTCTCTCAAGGACAATCCTAGAATGAGATATGTATGAAATTCAATGCTCAAATCTAGCTAGAATGCTTTAAAATGCTTAGAAATGCTCCAAGATCATGAAAGAAAATTAGAAAATGTTCCTAAACATGATACTAAATGATGATGCAAATGCTAAAAACTCTCTCAAATCTCTCAAATGCTCCTCAATATGCTCTCAATATGTCTATAATAAGGATGCTTTTGCTCTTGAATTCTTGGATCCCAAACACAAAGGAATTTGCTTGTATTTATAGCATTTTCCCAAGGGTAGGGAGTAGAGTGAATTGATCATGATCAAAGCTTCGTTAAGTCAAAAGCTTTGAGGCATTTTTAAATGGAGGGAAATTTTGTTGATCTCAAAGATATTAGGAATTAAATAATTCCATCTTTTAATTAAATTAGCCATCGAAGGGTGATTGGGTTGGATTTGATCCTTTTTTATTTGAACTATACAATTGAAAAATCAATTGCATAATTTGATTAATCCCTTTAAGCTTGAATTTAATTAATTGATTTCATGATTTAATTGATCTTTTAAATTGATTTGAATTTTGTCCATTTGATTTGCATTGATTAAATGTCCATTTGATGATATTTTGAAGCATTTGGCTGAGATTTATAGTTTGACATGCTTAAGGTACACCTGGTAAATTTTAGGTGTCTACAATAACTTATATCAATTTACTACTTGTCAGATTACTCTATTAAACCTTCTTCTTAATGTTTACCGATAAGCAGTTATCTATTTACCAAAATACAGTAAATATGCAGAGTATACCGATATATCCAGATGATTTATGTAAGATACAAAACAGTAAAGAAATGAATCATACACACATAACACATGAATTTTTAACGTGGAAACCATGTTAAGGAAAAAACCACTGGGACTGATACCCCAAATCTTCACTCTTTTGAAGTGAGCCTTGTTAAGAGCCAACCCTGTTAAAGGTTACAAACACACTATTAGGTGTGACCTTGTTAGAGGATTTTATACATAGAGGTTGTCACTTAGTATCGGGCATCTAATGCTGCCATCCTTGAATCAGCTTCTCTCTTAGACTGTCAATAGGCATCAGGCATATCCAATGATACTTTCATGAATCAACCTTTTTGGCACTCCTTGAGATATACCTCAATATATAGAATACTATTAAGTCCTACTTTGTTAAGAGACTTGATGCTTCAATGGTTAAACTGAAACACTATGACTTGTTTCTAATGCAACTTTGAATTGCATATTTTTAGATTTATTTAAGTACATTACCTCTCTGATCATTGAATCAATTCAATTCTTTGTGCTCCACACTTTCTGCTCTATGATGTTGTGCTCACTATTCATCGGTGTCTGCAAAATTTCTTAGCTCTCTATTTAGCTTGATTGATCAGGACTATATGAAATTATTCTTCATCAGTTTCTCTTCAGCATCCTCTTTCTATTTATTACCCTTAATCCCCTTTTCATGCATTGCAAAAATTAATTAAGCTTGTCTCTTATATAGACATGATATTCATTGTTTCTTGATTCTTGATTCTTGGTGTGAAAAACAATCCATCCAATTAGATTTAAGGCATAACTCCTGATTTGTCTCATAGATATCTTCTTTCCAACTGTATAAATCAGCTTTAGCTCAATCACTTATCTCTGGTCAAATAAAACAAAGTAGATGACCAGTTAAGTCCTTATTTATCTTTGCCAGCTAGATATTTTGTCATTTTTTGAACTCTTTGTTCCGTCGGTCACCTTTGCAGTTAGTTGTTGGTGACAACTAACAGTTCCATTAGTGAGACTCTAGTTAGCTTCATGATCTCCATCCATTGGGCATCATTGGAATTTTACTCGTCGGGAAACACTATGGCTCTGCTTCATTGGGAAACACTATCTTCTAATCATCAGGTATCACTGTGACTGTTCCTCTTTGCTTTTACCAATGGCGTGCACTCCATCGGTGTTGTTTATCACTCTGTGAATACTTGACTTTTATGTATTGTTGAAAGCCTAACCTTTTTTCTTTTGGTTCTCTGAATTCTTTGGCTTTATTTATATGACCATATAGATGATATCAAGTTGACATCAATGACAATACAAATCATTAACTGATTTAATGCCTTGCATTATCTTTAACATTTATTAAACATTTAATCAGTTACATGTCATCAATCTCTCTCTTTGGTATTGATGGAAACATACTATATTATCACACTATACTATTTCTAATACAATATAAAATACAATAGTTGAGTTTCATCAAACTACCATTCTTTTTGTTTTGATAACTGATAAAAGTCTAACCATCGGTAAGCTCTATTTTTAGCTTAGATTTGATTCTTGCAGCTCTCTTTATTCTGATGTGTTGTGTCCTCTCCTTGCATCAATTTCTTTCCCTTGACTATTCTTCTCTTTTGATGTCTTTCTCTTTTGTCTGCAACTCTCTTTGTATAATCTTTCCATACAATTTCTCTCCCTAAGGATATAAACTCTCCCTGTTGGAGTAATGTGCTAATAGATACTTTGTCTCCTTTTCTAGAAGGATGTGATAATATGGATATTTTCTCTCCCTTTGAAAACAAGGCCAAACAAATATCTTACAAATATCTGACATTCATGTCAAACTATCATTTCTCTCCATCCATAATATATTCCTTGAATTTCCCTTATCCATCAACAATACAACAATATGATCTGGTGCTTGGTTCTGATATATAACTATTTATATATAGATGTAGCTTTGAAGTTCATCTTTTTGCTTGCATCAATCATGATTGATATTCTGATAATATATAGTTTGATGCAACCTTCAGTCATTTTACTGACCAGTAGACAAGGGTTTGACCCATATTCTCTTTCTCAAGTACTCAAATGCATCCTTGGGTAGTGGCTTGGTGAAGATATCGGCCAATTGTTCTTTTGATTGCACATACTCAAGTATCACCTCTTTTGCCTAAACTTGTTCTCTCAAATAATGATACTTAATAGCAATATGCTTTGTTTTAGCATGCATGACTAGATTTTTGGAAATGTTAATTGCACTTGTATTATCACAATAGATAATTATTGGTTCTAGGATCTTCATATGCATACCTTCCAATAATTGTTTGATTCATGCAATGTTTGAGAAATTTTTAGTAGAAACAACATACTATGCTTCTGCAGTAGATTGTGATATGCATCCTTATTTCTTTCTTATCCATGTCACAAGTCTCTCACCCATAAAGAATGCTCCTCCAGTTGTGCTCTTTCGGTCATCAATATTTCTATCCCAATCATCGTCGGTAAAGACTTGAAGTTCAAATTTGCCTTCTCTTTTATACCATAAGCCATATTCCTTAGTATTCTTCAGATATCTTAAAATTCTTTTCACAGTAGTCATATGTGATTCCCTGGGGTTAGCAGGAAATCTAGCAATAATTCTGACTACATGTGCAATATCTGGTCTAGTGTGTACAACATACATGAGTTTTCCAATCATTGATCTGTACAAAGTCTGATTTACCTCTGTTGTTTTTTCCTCCTTTGTCAACTTATATCCAGCAGCCATCGGTGTTCCAACTGGTTTGGATTCTTCCATCTTGAATATTTTCAGGACCTCTTTAATGTATTTGGACTGTGTAATGAAAATACCTTCACATTGTTGCATGATCTGTAGACCAACAAAGAACTTGATCTCTCCAAACATAGACATCTCAAACTCTTTGCTCATCTCATTAGAAAATTATTTTCATAATATATCATTGCCTCCAAATATGATGTCATCAACAAATATTTCAGCAATCAAAGTGTTAGCATCAATATCTTCCTTTAAATAAAGATTAATATTTTCACTAGTCCTCACAAATCCAATACTTATAAGATAGGAATGAATTCATTCATACCAGGCTCTAGGAGCTTGTTTCAATCCATACAAGGCTTTATGAAGTCTATATACCATGTTTCTCTTGTCTGGATCTACAAACCCCTCTAGTTGTTCAATGTATACCTCTTCTTCAAGTATTCCATTCAGGAATGCAGACTTGCCATCCATTTGATATACCTTGAATCCTTTATATGCAACATAAGCAAGTAATATTCTTACACCTTCTAGTCTAGCAATGGGTGAAAAGGTTTCTCCATAGTCAATACCATCCTCTTGTGCATACCCCTTGCATACTAGTCTTGCTTTTTTTCTTGTGACTTCTCCATTCTCATTCAGCTTATTCCTGAATATCCATTTTGTACCGATGACATTCTTGTCTTCTGGTCTTGGCACAAGTGACCATGTTTTTTTTTTCTCAATCTGCTCAATCTCATCATTCATAGCAATTATCCATTCTTCATTATCAAGTGCAGCATTAACAGATTTTGGCTCAAACTCACAAATTAAACAATTTGAGTTTAAGGACTTACTTCTTGTTCTTGTACCAGCTTTCATATCTCCTATGATCTGGATCTTTGGATGGTTCCTTCTTACATATCTTGCAAGTACAGGTTCAAATCTTTGTCTTTTAGCTTGATCATCATTTTGTCCTTCATTTTGTTCTTCATCACCTTGAATATTATTTTGATCATTATTCTGACCGTCAGTATTTGCAGCCTGACCGTCGGTTGCAACATTTTGTTGTTCTGGATTTAAGCATTGTTTCTCAGGAGCTCTACATTGTTGGTAGGGTAGGGTGTCAAGTTCCTCATTGTAAGTGAACTTATTGTAGTCCTCTGGTTCTTTAGTGCTTTCCTGTTCATTCTTCTCTACAAATTCATCTATCTTTACATTTTTACTTTCAATAATTTTGTTAGAGCCTTTGTTTAGACATTTTTAAGCCTTGCTCTTGGTAGAATACCCTAGAAATATTCCTTCATCACTCTTGGAGTCAATTTTTCCATTTCTATCATCTTTTAAGATATAACATTGAGTGCCAAAAATTTTGAAATAACTTACATTGGGTGTGTATCCATACCATAGTTCATAAGGTGTCTTTTTGGTGTCTTTATTCAATTGTACTCTATTCAAAGTGTAAACAGTAGTACTAATAGCTTCCCTCCAGAATATTTGGGTGATTCCTTTCTCTATCATAAGTTTCCTTGCACAGTCAACTATGGATATGTTCCTTCTTTCACCAATTTCATTTTGTTGTGGTGTCCTTGGTGCAGAGACCTGTCTTTTGATTCCATGCTCATTACAATAGTTAGTGAATTCATCTGATATAAATTCTCCTCTATCTGATCTCAAACATTTCAGATCCTTACCACTTTATTTCTCTACCATAGCCTTATACCATTTAAACATCTTAAATACTTCTGATTTATCTTTTAAAAACATAATTGTCATCATTCTAGAGTAATCATCAACAAAGAGAATAAAATATCTATCTCCATAGTAACTCTTTGTCCTCATAGGTCCACATAAATTAGTATGGACTAATTATAGAATTTCATCAGATGTATGGGTTTTTCTTTTGAAATTAGACTTTGTCTTATTTCCTTTTTAACAATTCTTACACATGATATTGTCGAGCTTGGTCACCATCGGTAAGCCTCTGATATTTCTCTTTTTGCTAATCTTTATCATGTTGTCAAAGTTCACATGACACAGTCTTTTGTGCCATAACCATATGTCTTCGTTTGTGGCAATCAAACAAGTAGAATTAGTATCATTCAGATAGAATAAGTTACCTTTTGTCTGCTCACGGGTACCAATCAGATTTCCATATTTGTTGAAGATCTTTGCCTTCTTATTTTCAAATGCTACTTTGTGACGTGAGTTATTCAACTGAGAAATACTCAATAGATTATAATTCAATCCATTTACCCAATAAGCATTCTCACACTTTATTTGGTTATTCAACATTATTGTTCCTCTACCTTCAACTGGACAAGGTGTGTCATTACCCATTCTTACTGAACCACCTTTATAGTATTCAAAAGTCTCAAATTTCTGCTTATCACCTGTCATATGGTGAGTGCAGCCACTATCTATGATCCAAACATCATTTTTGCTAATTTTATATATGAGAGTTGTTTCTACATACCTTTCTTCATCATCATCTTAATCATCTTTTATAGCCACAAACACCATATCGATGTCTTCATTAGATTCAGTATCAATATCATCATCCTTGCATTTTTCTAGGTAACTGACCTTCTTTCCTTTGTCCTTATAGTCTCAGGTATCTCTTCTTTCTGATTGTGGGTAGCTTCTGTAATCACCTCTGTCAGACTTCTTCTCAAAAGATCTATCATTACTTCTGTCATCTTTTCTTTTGTTAGTACATCTTGCAGCAAAGTGTCCAATCTCTTTGCAATTAAAACAAACAAAAGGTAATTTACCTTTGTATTTACCTTTGCCTCTCTGCATTCTTCTGGTCATAAGTGCTTCAATTTCATCAAGATCATCTTCTTCATTTTCACTATCACTTTCTTTTCTCATAGTGTTTTTGTGACTTGATTTACTTATTCTCATAAAAATTTTGAATGCAGACTCTATGTTTGGTAAGACACTATTATCAAAGTTATTCATCTCAAATGAAATCAGTCTTGCAATTAAACTGTCTAGAGTAACATTGCTACTTGCTACTGCTCTCATTTCTTGAATGGCAGATACTCTAATAGCATAAGTAGGCAGTAAGGTTCTTAAGCAGTAAGGTTCTTAAAAGTTTACTTACCACTATATCTTCTTCTAGTACACCTCCAACTCCTCAGATAGCATTGACTACCTCTTTGATTCTTGTACTATACTGAGTGATGATTTCACCTTCTTTCATTTTCAGATCATCAAACTTACCTCTAAGGCTTTCTGCCTTGGCTCTCAAAACATTTTTTTCACCACCATGTACAAGCTTTAATTTGTCCCACATCTGCTTTGCAGTTTTGCATTCTTTGACATCTTCAAATTCAGCATTGGAGAGTGAGGAAGAAAGCTCTATCATCATGCCATTGTGTTCATGATTCTCTCTCATTTGTTCAACTTTTGGTGCTCCTATGGGCAACACATATTCAGTTTCTAGGATTTGAGTAACATCATTACCAATACCTGATAAGTGGAGTCTTATCCTTCTTTGTCATGAGGCAAAATTATCTTTGTTTAGCTTGGGCACATCTCGTATGTTCATCTTGTGATCTTTGGCTTAGGTCTTGAAACCTTCCTTCTAAGCACATAGGCTCTAATACCAATTGTTAGTAATAACTGAGAGGGGGGGTGAATTAGTGGCCTCAATTTTTAATCCTTAAATCAACCCTTCAACTCTTCCAACCACTAATTATTTCTCAAGTTATCTTCTGTCTTATAAGATGAATGCCTTGAATAACTTATATCAATTTACTACTTGTCAGATTACTGTATTTACCGAAATACAGTAAATATGTAGAGTATATCGATATATCCAAAATGATTTATGTAAGATACAAAATAGTAAAGAAATGAATCATACACACATAACACATGGATTTTTAATGTGGAAACCCTGTTAAGAGAAAAGCTACTGGGACCGGTACCCCAAATTTTCACTCTTCTGAAGTGAGCCCTGTTAAGAGCCAACCATGTTAAAGGTTACAAACACAATGTTAGGTGTGACCTTGTTAGAGGATTTTATACATAGAGTTTGTCACTTAGTATCGGGCATCTAATGCTGCCATCCTTGAATTAGCCTCTCTCTTAGACTATCAATAGGTATCGGGCATATCCAATGCTACTTTCATGAATCAACCTTTTTGGTACTCCTTGAGATGTACCTCAATATATAGAAGAGTGTTAAGTCCTGCTCTATTAAGAGACTTGATGCTTCAATGGTTAAACTGAAACACTATGACCTACTTCTAATGCAACTTTGAATTGTATATTTTTAGATCTATTTAAGTACATTACCTCTCTGATCAATGAATCAATTCAATTCTTTGTGCTCCACACTTTCTTCTCTATGAAGCTGTGCTCACTATTTGTCAGTGTCTGCAGAATTCCTTAGCTCTCTCTTTAGCTTGATTGATCAAGACTAGATGAAGTTATTCTTCATCAGTTTCTCTTCAGCATACTCTTTCTATTCATTCCCCTTAATCACTTTTTCATGCATTGCAAAAATGAATTAAGCTTGTATCTTATATAGGCATGATATTCATTATTTCTTGATTCTTGATTCTTGGTGTGAAAAACAATCCAGCCAATTAGATTTAAAGAATAACTCCTAATTTGTCTCATAGATGTCTTCTTGCCAACTATACAAATCAGCTTTAAATCAATCACTTATTTCTGGTCAGATAAAACAAAGTAAACAACCAGTTAAGTCCTTATTTAGCTCTGCCAGCTGGATATTTTGTCATTTTTTCAATCTATGTTCCGTCGGTCACCTTTGTAGTTAGTTGTCGGTGACAACTGATAGTTCTGTCGGCAAGACTCTAGTTATCTTCGTGATCTCCGTTCGTCGGGCATCATTGGAATTTTACTCGTCGAGCAAAACTGTGGCTCTACTTCGTCAGGCAACACTATCTTCTGATCATCAGGAAACACTATCTTCTGATTTTTGGGTATCACTGTGGCTCTACTTTGTCAGGAAACCTCTACTTCATCAGGAAACACTATCTTTTGATCGTCGGGTATCACTGTGACTATTCCTCTTTGCTTTTACCAATGGTGTGCACTCTGTCGGTGTTGTTTGTCACTCTGTGAATACTTGAATTTTATGTATTGCTGAAAGTATAACCTTTATTCTTTTGGTTCTCTAAAGTCTTTGGCTTTATGTATATGACCGTACAGATGATATCAAGTTAACATCAATGACAATACAAATCATTAATTGATGTAATGCCTTGCATTATCTTTAACATTTATCAAACATTTAATCAGTTACATGTCATCATTATTTAATGTTAGGAATGCTATCCTTCTTTGATTTTTGTGTTCTGGTGTGTGTCCCTTTTCTATTATGGAAAAGAAGGGGAGAGAAAAGTAAGGATTTTTGTAAAAGGAATATCCAACTCATGGGGAGTTATTTTTTAGAATTTTTGGAAATGTTGTGTTTCATTTTTTTTAGAGTGTTGTTGTTTTATCATTAGTGCCAAAGGGGGAGATTATTGAGTTTATTGAGAAGATTATAGCATTGTTTTCATTGATGTCAAAACCTCTATACTAGTTTCATATTTGTGTTCCTTGGTTGTTGGCAGTTTCAATTGGATGCTTGTTGGTTGTGGGTCAGATATCAATCATTCGGTTATATCCAGAATATATTTAGTTTGGGAAAGTATTGGACTATAGTATCAGATATACTTACATTCCTATTATTGGATTTCATCTCTTTGGTACATCTGTATTTTTTGGTGATTGCAAATGAATGAGTTTTTGGATGACTATTAAGTTTTAGAGATCTTCTAGATATCCCTGCTACCTATATATTCTTGTAGTTCATCAGATATTTTTGGTATAGCAGTTATACTTTATGCCTAGACAGATTCTATTGGATTTAATCTATTAATTGGTTCAGAAGTTTTGTTGATCAAGTCATGGACCCAGTTTTGGTGTTTTGTCAATTCAAAAATGTACCTATCTTCGGTAATTGTGTTATGTAATGTGTATACCTTAAGGGTGACCTATCTTTAGGTCATGTGGTACTATGGTATGAAAACTTTTTATATATGACCTATATTTAGTTTTGGTGGTAGTGTGTTAAATATAATTGTAATATCTTTTATATTAATGTTGACATGTTTTGTGGCTTGGTCAACATATATAATTATCTTATTGAATGCATATATAAATAGAGAAATCATTTTGTATTCAAAGCGCATGTGTGTGTGAAAATTTGTGGCAATGGTATGTAAGCATAAGGAATTTGAGTGAAGTGTTACTGTGATATCAAGAGAAGGCTTTACATATTGTGTTATAGGAACTTGGTGTATTGATGTGGACAGAAGTCTTATTGCTGCTACAGAACCAGCTTGGCTCTACTCTGAGATATTTCTCCTAGATCTCTTAGGGTGTTCACAACCCTAAACTGAGGTAAGTCACTCTCAACTTCACCTCCTCTTCAAGACTCAGTCCCCATCGAAGTTCTTTTCATCTCCTCCTTACTGAACCTATACAAATAGATTCAGTCAACCAATGTTTTCAGAACATTGTTCTCATTCTCTTCCCTAGCCGGACTATTACCAAGCTCGCCTAAGGTAAGATCTCCAAAATTTTTGTTGTTTCTTCTCCTACAGAAAACAAAAAGAAAACTATGTACAAGGGCTCCTCTCGAGTTCCATCCCAACATATGACTCTCACCATGGATTCAGGAATCTTGAGGGGCCATTACTGCTTACAACCCAGAACGGGTGAAGAACTAAAAACTTACAAAATACAAAATAAAGTAACTAATCTACTTACATGCAAAATGAAAAAAGAACTTTGATAGCCACTGAACACACAATCTACAACTTCTCATTACTGGAAACAAAACAAAACAGTACAATAATCTGCAACTCTATGATTTCCTGTAGCTTCCCTTTTCTTCAATCTCTACTCTCTAGATCTCTATAATGAATACTTTTGATGTTATTAGTGACCATCCTCTCATAGGAAACAACCCTAATGGTCCACTCCTTCCCAAGAATCTCTTCAAGAACCGTTACACCAACCATACTGTCCATAAAAGACAAGATCCACTTTTCATGGGCTGTTACAACTGAATATTGTTGAGCAATAGGAATGCAATCCGAGTTGCAATGTTAACTTGGCACTCAGTGTTAACTTGGCACTCAGTGTTAACTCAGCCTCAGTGTTAACTTGGCAGCTTATCAAGGTTCCCGATGCCTTGGTTGGATTTCTAGAGGCTTCCAAACTACCTCACACACACACACAACTAAAGGAAACCAACTAAGAAACCTATCTAGCCATGGATTGACCTAGTCATATCCATCTTAGGGAAAAACAAACAAATGACCTTCTAAGGTCCACACACACTCTCCTGACTTGGCTAGAGTCAGTACATGCCAAAAATAAGGAGCTAGGGTTTTGAGTTAGGTGTGCTCCTGCACCATACTCCCCCAAACAAAATAAAGTTTAATGATCAACCAAGTGACCATTCTTGGATGCAGGACTTGTCTTCATGGGGTGCTCTGCACCATACTCCTAGGGTGGAAAAGAATCCATGTCCCATGGATTATGTGACCTCTTTCTTTTCTTCCAATTTGGAGGCACTGATTGGTGATGCCCTGCAACAAAAGTATACCCTCTTGCCTTTAACTTCTTGTACCTACAACCAAACAACTTGTACTTGTACCATATATCATTCAACTCTAGGCTTGTACTATGATCATTCAGAGGGCCATCAACATGATTCCCTTTTAATGTTGCAACAAAAGAGTTATAAAACCAAAATTCCCTTACATCTATATGTACCAAAACATAAGTTTGGTTTTCCACTGCTTCCTTGAGAGAAAATTCAGTCGTCATGGTCTTTTCATGACCAAAGTCTGCTACAACTTGCTTCTCAGTCCCATCCTCTAAGATCAATGTTGCATTCATGAAGGTATCCAAGTCTTCCTTGTTCCTTTTTCCTAGGCATGTTTTTGCTTCTCCAAACTTATCTTTCCATTCTTCACCAATGGCTTCCAACTCTTCCTCTAAGATTTCTTTCTCATGAAGTCCTTGAGGACTTACTTTCATGGCACCTTCAACAACTTGCGATGTCTTATCACAACCAACTTCTTCCAGTATCTTCTTCACTATAATCACACATCTACTGCCTTCACAAGCAACACACTCTGACACCTTCTTGGCATCTTCATGAACCCTTACACACTTAGGTTCATTCACCACCATCTGGTGCTCACTCTTTTCTTCCATAGTTGACTGCTTCATATGTCCTTCAAGTGGACAACTCAGTGGTGCATCCACCACTAGGATCTTCAGCTGACCCTTTTCTCCATTTTCTATTCCTTCTTCATGCTACTCCATAACACATTCTTGTTCCATGTCTGCAACTTTTTCATGTTGCTCAACAATTTCCTTGGTCTCTTGTTGTTGTTTTTCCAATAGTTCTTGTTCTAGGAGTGCATGGATCATTCTCTTAGTTTCCAGTAGTTTGGCTTCATTTTCCTCTATCCTTTTCTTTAATTTTCTTAACTCTTCTTGTGCTTGGGTTCTTGTCAAATCTTCATTCTTTCTTGCTTCTTCCTCCTTCTTTCTCTCTACTTCTTCTCTTTTCTTTATTTTGGATTCTTTAAAGGCTTTATATGCCTCATATATGATTCTCTCTTCTACTATTAAATACATCTTGACTATCTTTACCAACTACAAGGATTGATGCCTCCTCTGCTTCTTCTTTCAACTGTGACTCTGATTAATGGAGTGCATACTGGTCGCTATCTACCATTCTTCCTGCTCCTTCTCACAACCTCCATATTTCCATCTTACCCACACAAGATTCTGGAAGTTGTTTCCCACCCTTCTCTTAGTGGTTTCTCTCTTGCACCTTCTACCCAGCCTTATCTCAATGCTCGATGGAGACAATACCAAGACCTTCATTAAGATCTTCACACCCATAAGAACAAATTCATCCTCCTGCAGCTCTGATGGATCAACATGCAACCATGAACTTCATAACAAGAACCAAACAAACCCAACACTGCCTGCTGTAGATCACCTTCCATCTACACGCTCAGAATCTTTTGAGCTCTGATACCAATCTGATGTGGACAGAAGTCTTGTTGCTGCTACAAAACTAGCTTGGCTCTGCTCTGAGATCTTTCTCATAGATCTCTTAGGGTATTCACAACCCTAAACTGAGGTAAGTCACTCTCAACTTCACCTCCTCTTCAAGACTCAATCCCCATCAAAGTGCTTTTCATTTCCTCCTTACTGAACCTATACAAATAGATTCATTCAACCAATGTTTTCAGAACATTGTTCTCATTCTCTTCCCTAGCCGGACTATTACCAAGCTCGCCTAAGGTAAGATCTCTAGAATTTTTTTTTTTGCTTCTCCTACAAAAAACAAAAAGAAAACTATGTACAAGGGCTCCTCTCGAGTTCCATCCCAACACATGACTCTCACCATGGATTCAGGAATCTTGAGGGGCCATTACTGCTTACAACCCAGAATGGGTGAAGAAATAAAAACTTACAAAATAGAAAATAAAGTAACTAATCTACTTGCATGCAAAATGAACAAAGAAGTTTGATATCCACTGAACACACTATTTGCAACTTCTTATTACTGGAAATAAAACAAAATAGTACATTAATCTACAACTCTGTGATTTCCTGTAGCTTCCTTTTTCTTCAATCTCTACTCTCTAGATCTCTAAAATGAATGCTCTAGATGTTATAGTAACCATCCTCTCATAGGAAACAACCCTAACAGTCCACTCCTTCGCAAGAATCTCTTTAGGAACCATTACACTAACCATATTGTCCATAAAAGACAAGATCCGCTTTTCACGGGCTGTTACGACTGAATATTGCTGAGCAACAGGAATGCAAGCCGAGTTGCAGTGTTAACTTGGCCTCAGTGTTAACTTGACACTCAGTGTTAACTTGGCCTCAGTGTTAACTTGGTACTTGGTGTTAACTCAGCACTCAGTGTTAACTCGGCCTCAGTGTTAACTCAGCACTCAGTGTTAACTCAGCCTCAGTGTTAACTTGGCAGCTTATCTGTTAGAATATCTAATCTTTACTTGTATTTTAATTAGGAGATTCATTTGGAATCCCTACATGTATTTTGTCCTCTAGTGGGAGGACAACTCTATTATGTAATTCCTTAATAAGGAAAGTAGTTTAT
>MU226735.1:1483599-1498880 GCA_018584345.1 Thuja plicata
TTTCTCGTAATGAAAGGATGAAGAATGATCCATTAAGAAGTTATTGTAATGTGCATCTTGCACTCTCTCTCTCTATTTTCTCTTTAGGCTATGGCCTCATTCATAATATCACAAAGGGGTTTTTCTTTTCTTTTCCCCTTATAAAACATCTTGTCTCTCTTGCCTTTGGATCGTTTGATGAATGCTCTTAGATCTAGTCTTCATGGTAACTTTTCTCCATTTTCTAACTCTCTTGGATTGTTTATTTTCCTTTGATATTCCATTGTTATTTCTTACATTATCAAGGTTCCTGATGCCTTGGTTGGATTTCCAGAGGCTTCCAAACTACCTCACACACACACACAACTAAAGAAAACCAACTAAGCAACCTATCTAGCCATGGATTGACCTAGTCATAACCGTCTTAAGGAAAAACAAACAAATGACCTTCTAAGGTCCACACACACTCTCCTGACTTGGCTAGAGTTAGTACATGCCAGAAATAAGGAGCTAGGGTTTTGAGTTAGGTGTGCTCCTGCACCATACTCCCCCAAACAAAAGAAAGTTTAATGATCAACTAAGTGACCATTCTTAGATGTAGGACTTGTCTTCATGGGGTGCTCTGCACCATGTATGCTAGCAGAAGATTTGTACCAAATCTACTGATGTTGGTGATTATTGTGCTATCAAATGGAACTATTGCATGCATAGCTAGATGTAATTATGTTAGTTCACTTTTTGTCAATAAAACATTTTGTATTGGAAGTGGACCTTTTTGCATCAACAACTAGCCTTTCTTATTTATGAGTAGTTATCCTAACCGGCAGTGAACCAAACAATAGTGAGCAAACTGATAGTGAGTCCTTGTAAAAATCACCTTAACCAGTGTTTACTTTCATGAGAATTAGTTTATCTATAGTTTTTACCATATTATATTTCCACGTTATATTTGGTGTTATGGTGATCATAGTTCTTATCCTTTCGTGTTTTTATCAATCTTTATTATTTGAATGGTTTATGTGTATACTGAATCGATAAAGTTTTAGAAAGTGTTGTTGAATAAATGATGTTAGAATAACTGAGAGGGGGGGTGAATCAGTTAGAATCATTTTCCTCACAATTATTGTATAGTCCCAAATTCCTCCAGATGTATACAAAAACAAATTTAAACATATAATTCAACTCAGTGAAAATGTATTTTGTAATCTCAAACTTTAGTTAATAGTATTTATCAAGTATCAATAAATTAATACTGTGATTACTGATCTAGGTCAATAAAGTAAAATAACAATCCACAACATTCATGTGCATTGACACATAGATTTTTAACGTGGAAACCCTGCTAAGGGAAAAACCACCTGGAACAGGTAACCCAAAATATTTTCACTCTTTTGAAGTGATCTCAGTGAAGAGCCAACCCTCTAATCAATTTTTTCACTTTAGTTCATCTTATACTTCATACCTATTCTACTTGGTAATGCTCTTTCCTCTATTTTCTTGGTAATGTTTGTAGAAAATGCTCGATTCTATCTTTAACCAGTTTGATCAGTCATGCATAAAATTTGCATGTGCACCTTTTTTGCATCATCTATCTCAAAATGAATCTCTTATCTCTTATATAGACATCATGTCTTATTTAATTTTCATCCTTTAGATTTTACTGCTTAATCTCCATCGTTGATTTTCCCGCTTGATCCATCCTTGGTAGTTGTGTTAAAAACATGTTGCAATCTTTGTCATTTGATCTTCATTGAATTTTCATAACCGTTTGATCAAATAAAAAAATTTATCTTTTACCTCTAAATCATTAATTTCCAAATCAGCATTCTAGTCGGCCTCGATTTGATTTAATTGCTCGGTCAATAGTTGTATCGGCAATCCCTAGCTCGGTTATCACTGTGCTCAGTATACACTGTGTTTTACTTGGTTATCACTATCTCTTGGTGTATACAAAACTCTTCATTTAATGACCACGTAAACATTGTTTGTTCCAGATCTCTGATTCATAAAAAATGTTTTCAACCATAATAATACTCAAATAAGTTGACATGAATGACAATATATTATCTGATAATGTTTATCATCACATCTGCAACTTGGTTGAATATCAACAAATGACTTCAAAACATACAATCAGTTATAGTTCATAAATCTCTCCCTTTGGCATTGATGGCAACACAATATGAAATATGCAATATAAAATGCCATACAAAAAATACCAAACTTTTGTTCTACAACTGCAACAATTTTGTAGCTCTCTCTAGCTTGAATATATAAATGGTTTTGACTTTTCAACTCTTGAATCTCTCTATAGATTAGATATGTCTCTCCCTTTCTCTTTTCTCCCTTTAGTGGATAGATATTTTATTGATCATTTCTCTCCCTTTTGATATTTCATGAATCTCTCTCCCTTTGATAACAATGCCAAATGAAATATACAGCTCTTCAGTAGTCAAATAAAATATCTATTTTGTTTGGTGCAGTAGAATAGGTACCTAGTAGTGTATTGATATCTATGTGTCAGTCCAGTTCAGCTTTGCATCAACATGATTTATATTCTGATTTCATGTAGGTTGATGCAACATCCTAATCAGCTTAGTTACCAATAGACAAGGGATGAACCCCTAGTCTACCTCTCAATTACTCAAATGTATCCTTCGGCAAGGATTTGGTGAATATGTCTACAAGTTATTCTTTTGATTGTACATATTCCAGTATTACTTGTTTATCTTGTATGTGTTACCTCAAGTAGTGATATTTGATGGATATGTAATTTGTCTTTGCATGCATCACATGATTCTTTAAAATATTTATAGCACTTGTATTATCATAGTAAATAATCACTGGTTCGGTGATCTCTTCATTCATTCCTTTCAATAGTTGTTTTATCCATGCTATGTTCAAAAAATTTGCAGCAACAACAACATACTCTACTTCTAGAGTTGACTGAGATATGCATCCTTGATTTTTTCTTATCCAAGTAACTAATCTTTCTCCAATAAAGAATGCTCCACTAGTAGTGCTCTTTCTATCATCAATGTTCCTAGCCCAATCAGCATCAGTATAAAATTTTAGCTCAAACTTTTCTTCTCTTTTGTACCAAAGTCCATAATCCTTAGTATTCTTCAAATATCTAAAAATTGTTTTCACAGCAATCATATGTGATTCTCTGGGATTAGCAGAAAATCTTGCAACTATTCCAACTGTGTGTGCTATGTCAGGTCTTGTGTGTACAACATACATCAATTTACCAATCATAGATCTGTACAAAGTTTGATTTACCTATGGTGTCTTGTCTTCTTTTGTTAGTTTGCATCCTATCACCATAGGTGTTCTGACTGGTTTTGATTCTTCCATTATGAATGTCTTTAATACTTCCTTGATGTATTTTTCTTGAGTAATATAGATACCTACAGTCTGTTGTAAAATTTGCAATCCAAGGAAAAATTTGATCTCACCAAACATTGACATTTCAAATTCTTTCCTCATTTCATCAGCAAATGAAGTTCATGGGTTATCATTACCTCCAAATATAATATCATCAACAAATATTTCAGCAATAAGGGTCTTATCATCATGTCCTCCTTTTAAATACAAATTGTTGTTGCCACTTGTTCTAATAAATCCAATACTTATAAGATAAGAATGTAATCTTTCATACCATGTTCTCAGTGCTTATTTCAATCCATATAAAGCTTTGTGTAACTTACATACCATGTTTATCTGATCAGGATCAACAAATCTTTTAGGTTGTCCAATGTATACCTCTTCTTCCAGTATTCCATTAAAAAATGCAGACTTAACATCCATCTGATATACCTTGAATCCTTTATATGCAGCGTATGCAAGTAGTATTCTTACCCCTTCAAGTCTAGCAACGGGTGCAAAATTTTCTCCATAGTCAATTTCTTATTCTTGTGTATACCCTTTGAAAATTAATCTTGCTTTATACCATTTAAACATCTTAAATGCTTCACATTTCTCTTTTAGGAACATGATAGTCATCATTCTAGAGTAGTCCTCAACAAATAAAATAAAGTATATGTCCCCATAATAGCTCTGTGTTCTCATTGGTCCACATAGGTTTGTATGAACTAACACCAAAATATCATTAGATGAAAAATTATTGCTCTTGAAACTAGATTTTGACATCTTACCCATTTGACAAGTTTTTCACATTACATGGTCTGGCTTAGATAAGCTCAGTAAGCCTCTAAATTTTCTTTTCTTACTAATCTTAACCATGTTGTCAAAATTTAAATGACAAAGTATTTTATTCCATAACCATATATCTTTATTCTTTGCCAATAATCAAGTAGTTTCAGTAGTGTCAAGGTAGAATAGGTTACCTTTATATTGTTCACCAGTGTCGGTCAAGTTTCCAGTTCCATCATAGATCCTAGCTTTTCTATTTTCAAATGCAACTTGGTGACCTATGTTATTCAACTGTGAAACACTACACATATTGTAATTAAGTCCTTTTACCTGATATGCATTATCACACTTGATTTGACTATTTAACATAATAGTACCTTTTCCTTTCACTTGACAAGGTGTATCATTTCCCATTCTTACAAATCCACCATCATAATGTTCAAGAAATTCAAATTTTCCTTTATCTCCAGTCATGTGATGTGTACAGCCACTATCAATAACCCAAATGTCATTCTTACTAACTTTATAAATAATTGTTGTTTCTACATACCTTTCATCTTCATCTGAATGATCTTTCAAAGCTACAAACACTGTCTCAATATCTTCATCACTGTCGGAACCACTGTCATTATCTTTATCTTCAGCAATGTAACAAGCTTTCTTACCTTTATGCTTATAATCTTAGTTATCTCTTCTGTCATGCTGTTGGTTGCTTGTTTAGTCTCAGACATCCTTTTTATCATTAGATCTATCATTTCTTTCATCATTCTTTCTATTAGGACATCTTGTAGCAAAATGGCCAATCTCTTTACAATTAAAACATATCAAATGTAGTTTACCTTTATATCTTCCTTTACCTTTGTGTAATGTTCTAACCATTTAAGCTTCAAGCTCATCAAGTTCCTTGTCCTCACTATCTGTTATAAATATTTAAAAAAAATGGAAATGAACTTAGGAAATAATCCAAGAGAGTGAGCAAGATTAAGAGTTTTACCAAATATACAAAGAGAGAGATATTGCTCTAATAGATCCAACACCAAATTCACCAAAATGCTCCAAGACCAACACAAGAACTCAAGGATTTTGAAAGGATAAAAAATAAGAAAAAATCCCTTGTGTATAATATGCATGAGGCACAAAGCCTAAAGAAGAAGAGAGAAAAAGAGCAATAAGCTCATTACAATAATGAGAGAAAGTTTGAGAATGAGAGGAGAAGTGAGAGAATAGAGAAGATTATTCAAATTGTGAGAACCAACTTAGAACCCCTATGAGAACCCTAAGAAGTGTGTGAGAACCATCTCTTAAGTAGAGATGAGTGGAGGAGTTTGCATGTAACTCCCATACTCTATGTGTGCCACATTCACATTTGGTGTGTGTCATGTGTAGGAATTCTCTTAAGGAGGAATATCTAATTTCCTAATTAGAGGAATTACAAATATGAGACAAGACCTTGGTATATCTTTTAATTACAAAATACCAAGGAAAGATTAATTTCTAATATCCCCCTTTAATCTTTACTTAGGGATATGAGATTAATGGGTATCACACCCAAATGTTTACAATGATTTTGAGATGTTTCTTTTGAAAGAGTCTTTAGTAGATTGTCGATAGCTTGATCATCATGTATTTCTACAACTGGATCGGTGGAGCTTGAATGGTACATAAGAATGTTTGCTAAGTGGATAGCACTTTGACAATACAAAGATGTAATTGCTTGCGGAGGAGGGCCCAAATCTTCAAGTGACCTTTGAGATTCTTGAGATGCATTTTTGCATTCTGTATATTCATTTGCAATAGAAAATAGAGGTGCAGCATGATCAACACCTGAGCCTGCAATAAGGTAAGAAAAACTAGGAGAGCCCCCATCATTGGGATCTTCTAGTGCTAAATCAGTAACACTTTGGAAAGTAAAATCATAATGTGAATCATCAGTCATAGAATCAGAAGTGCAATCTTTAGTTGCATAAAACAAATCTGTAATGTATTCATCATAATATGTAGATGTTGAAAACAATTATTCAATTGTGTATTTTCATTGATGTTACACATGTATTACACCTACGTAGTGATGTTACAAAAATTTCTACATTCAGACCAATCACAGTTGATGAATAGAATGAGTTATTTTAGTGTTGACTGAGTTCAGTTAGGCATTGAAGAAATTTTTTGTTGACCAAGTCACTCGGGCATTTCAGTCATGGTCGGGCATTCAGTGGTAGCTGACTAATAGTGATTTATATTCTATAATTAATTGGTCATATGAGGCCGACTAAATTTTATTTTATTAATTAAAATTATATTCAAGCCGACTTAACAGGGCTCATCATATATATAAAAGGTCAAGTTTGGATTGAAGTGTAAGAGTAAAAAGCAGAAGTGTGGAATTCTATGATATGAAGAGTGAAGGCGAAATCATATAGGATTCTGATTGAGTACAGGTCACTCAGAGCTGCAATAGAACATCTAATCAGCAAGGATCTAGTCATAATTAGAATAGATAATTGAATCGGCAAAGATAGTTGCTTACACATACAGGTCAATTCATTGTTACTCTCTAACAATTGTAGCAGCGATCTAAAATCTCTTAACAAAGTAGACTTAATAGTCTTTTTGTAAATCCTCTCACAAGGTAGAATTTCTATGTTGAAGTGTTGAATAACTCTAACAAGGCCACTCCTGATCATAGGGTGATTAAATCCTTTAACAAGGTCACACCTAATAGTGTGTTATTGTAACCTTTAACAGGGTTGGCTCCTAACAGGGCTCACTTCATAAGAGTGAAAAACAGTAACTAGTTACATTGGTGGTTTTTCCCATATTGGGTTTCCACATTAAATCTTGGTGTCACCTTTGTATATGTTATTTTTTTATGCTTTATGTTTCTGCACTTAATTTCTAAAGTATAATTGCATTGTATATTATAAAGATTTCTTTGACACCCAATTTACAGAAGAATATATTAATTAACCGAGTAACAGTGTTAAAGTATTTAAGACATCTAAGGGACAAAGGATTTGTTTTGGAGTAACTGATTCACCCCTCCCCTCTCAGTTACTTATCTCATTTCCAACAATAGAATCAAGGTAAGAATCACCATTATTATCATTATCCTCCACAAAAAACATAGGATTAGTACTATCATCATGAATTTCATCTTGATTAATAAACATATCTTGCAAATTAACATTAAGAAAGTTAGAGATAATTCCCTCTTCTTGTTCAAGAATATTATCAACATGAGAGCAAGGATCATCAAATTTCATCGCATCATAAGGAGAGAACGTATAATCATTTTGAGTAAGAATATAGTAGTCAAGAGGGTTATTCCAAGAGTAACCATCATAATATGGTTCATCCCAAATAGTAGTATCATCATTGTGAGAAGTAGACATCCCATACCGAATAGTAAAAGCATGATGAGTGTTATTATTATGAGATTTAGGAGTAGATGACTTCTCATGTTTGAGTTTCTTAAAACAAGTAGTGATCAAATGACCAACTTTCCCACAATAATTGCAATGAGGATGATTATTATTATTATTATAACCATTTGGATGATTATTATAACTTGATCTATTATTATGAGATCGAGAAATGAAAGCACGTTCATTAGTTTTAAGTGTCCCAAATTGAATTAACTTAACCTCTTCTTGACATAAAAGTGTTTGAAAGATAGCATAAGTTAAATGATTTTCTAATAAAGGAAGAGCTAATTGAGAATGAATATTAGTAATGAATTGCTGAAATTTTCTAGGAAGACATTTTTTTAAGATGATATGAATTAACCGAATATCAGATAACATTATTCCTAAACCAGTTAATTGACTTTGAATAGAATCAAATTTAAGCAAAAACTCATCCATAGTTGAGAAATCTGTATATCTGAGATCCTCTAATTGATCTTGGAGTTGAATCTTTCGAGATTCATTGGCCCTGTCGAATGCATTTTACAAAATCGCCCAAGCGGCATGTGCTTCAATACAATGGGAAATTAAGACATATAAATTTGGATTTAAGGAAATACCTATAAGGCCAAGTGCCTCATCATTTTTATCATTCCATTCATTTTTTACTGCTTGAGGAACAACAGGAGGAGGAACAAAAGTGGAGTCAATTGCAACATCAAGAATATGTCGGTAATGTAAGAGAAAATTCATATGAGTCTTCCACACATAATAATTGGAACTTGTTAATTTAATCTCTAGAATTAACGATGATATAATGAATTAAAATAACCTAAATTACAAGTTGCAGAATATAATATAGAAGCTAAAAAACCAATTTAACGCAATTAGTAAACACTAATATGCAAGAATTACTAAGTATTAAAAAAAATTAAATTTTTTGTTTAACAGATGAAACAAATTTTAATTGCAATACAATAATAAGTTAGCAATGAAATTAAGTTAATATTGATAAACTGGAAATGGGTTTAAGATGATTTTAGAAAAAGATAACTAAAACCAAATGTATAAGAGTTTAACTTTTTTGTTAAAAAAAATTTAAAATTAATTTGAAAGATTAAACTCTAATATTGTTAAAATAAACTTTGAGAACTAAACTATTACACAAATTGATAAGAAAAAGAACAAAAATATAATGATAAACCTGCAAAGGAGCCAAAAGAGCCAGAAAGAGGGTTAGAATATGCAATGATATTTACAAAAAAGGTTAGAAAATGATGAGCCTGAAGCTTTATATATAAGAAATGATTATCCTACATAAAATGTTTAACCTGCAACAATAAAAATAATGATTATCCTGTAGTGATAAAAAATGTTAAAAACAATGATAGAAGTAAAAAATGAAAAGAGACCACATGCTACACAGAAGACAAACTGAGCAAGCAGAGAAGAATCAGCAGAAAAGACTGCCTTAGCGGCAACCAGTTGCCCTCAAGCTGAACAAAATAGTAATACAGAGAGATATAAATGAAAAATGTTCCTATTACTAAAATCTGTGTGCCTACACAAAAGAAGGAAATGCTATAAGTGTGAGGCTGAATGCTGCTAAAAAGGTCATGCTAAGGTTGGAGAGTGTGGGAGAGTGAGGGAGCTACGTGAGAAGCTAGAGAAGATGTTGTGTTGGAGGGTTGTCAGAAGGCAGGGAGTCTGCGCAGGAAGCAGCTGAAGGAGGGAAGGGGTGGAGAAACACAACATGAGGGGGAGTATCTAGAGGCCCTTGCACATGGGGAGTGTTGTGCAAGGATGGAGAGATGTGAGAGGAGAAGCCACAAGATGAAAATATATAAGAAAAAAGATATAAGAAACTAGATAGAAAACAAAGATATGTGAAACCTACAGAGAAATATGTTAGAGAGATAGAGATAAAAACAACTACAAATATATTAAAAAAAAACTAAGATCTATAACCCAGCAAGAGAGATGATTAAATTCAGAAAAAAATGTAAAAAAAAATTACACAACTTGTTAGAGAAATATGAAAAAATAATAGAAAAATAGAGATATATATAAAAGATGTGTAAACAGAGATAGAACAATGATCCTACAAAATAGACACAATATAAACATATAGATATAGAATAAACCTGTAGAATTTTAGTGTAGAATACGCAAATCTGAAATCTTCCCTTGTGATTGCCCAACAGAGGGAAAGACTAAGAAAAAGAAACTGGGTTTGGCGGTAAACTATCCAAACCCAAAAAAATTGAAGCAAAAACCTGCAACAAAAGTTAGATCGTCAAAAAAATGATTTCTTCTCCTCAACCAAGATATCTTTCAACTATTCATGCATGCAACACTCTAAACAAGGATTAAACCAGCTCTGATACCATGTTAGAAACATTAAAAAAAATGGAAATGAACTTAGGAACGAATCCAAGAGAGTGAGCAAGATTAAGAGTTTTTCCAAATACACAAAGAGAGAGATATTGCTCCAATAGATCCAACACCAAATTCACCCAAATGCTCCAAGACCAACACAAGAACTCAAAGATTTTGAAAGGGGAAAAAACAAGAAAAAACCCCTTGTGTATAATATGCATGAGGCACAAACCCTAAATAAGAAGAGAGAAAGAGAGCAATAAGCTCATTACAATAATGAGAGCAAGTTTGAGAATGAGAGGAGAAGTGAGAGAAAATAGAAAATTATTCAACTTGTGAGAACCAACTTAGAACCCCTATGAGAACCCTAAGAAGTGTGTGAGAGCCATCTCTTAAGTAGAGATGAGTGGAGGAGTTTTCATGTAACTCCCATACTCTATGTGTGCCACATTCACATTTGGTGTGTGCCATGTGTAGGAATCCTCTTAAGGAGGAATATCTAATTTCCTTATTAAAGGAATTACAAATATGAGACAAGACCTTGGTATATCTTTTAATTACAAAATACCAAGGAAACATTAATTTCTAATACTATCACTATCACTGTTATTTCTGATTATGTGTTTCCTACTAGATTTACCAATTTTTAAAGTAGACATAAATGTAGATTCCATAGATGGTACAATACTGTTATCAAAGTTATTCAGCTCAAAATAAATCAATCTTTCAACAAGTTTATCAATAGTAATGTTATTTATAGGTGTTTCTCTCATTTCATGTATTGTAGAGACTCTTATAGAATAAATAGGCAATAAAGTTCTAATAATCTTACTCACATTAGTGTCTTCATCAATATTTCCACCAAATCCTCAAATAGCATTCACAACTTCCTTAAGTCAGGTATTATATTGTGTTATGTTCTCTCCTTCCTTCATTTTCATATCATCAAATTTTCATCGAAGACTTTCAGCTTTAGCTCTCAGTACATTTGTATCTCCTCCATAAACTAGTGTAAGCTAATCCCAAATCTACTTGGTAGTTGTACATGTCTTGATGTCCTCAAATTATGCATCAGTAAGTGAAGAAGAAATATCCACCATGATCAGGTTGTGTTCATGTTTCTTTTTCATCTGATTTATAGTCAAAGGTCTAGAAGGTAGATTGAATTCATTACCCAGATAATTTGCAATGTTGTCTCCAATCCCTGATAGGTATAGTCTCATTCTACTTTTCCATGTCAAGAAGTTATCCTTGTTCAGCTTTGGTGCATCTCTCTTATACATCTTGTGATCTTTAGCTTAATTCCTTCAAAAATTTCTTCTAAGCACTATATGCTCTGATACCAATTGTTAGAATAACTAAGAGGGGGGTGAATCAGTTAGAATTATTTTCCTCACAATTATCCTGTAGTCCCAAATTCCTCCAGATGTATACAAAAACAAATTCAAACATACAATTCAACTGGGTGAAAATGTATTTTGTAATCTCAAACTTTAGTCAATAGTGTTTACCGATTATTTGTAAATTAATATTGTGATTACCAATCTAGGTCAATAAAGTAAAGTGTAAAGTAAAATAACAATCCACAACATTCATGCACATTGATACATATATTTTTAACATGGAAACCCTGCTAAGGGGAAAACCACCTGGGACTGGTAACCCAAAATATTTTCACTCTTCTGAAGTGAGCTCAGTGAAGATCCAACCCTCTGATCAATTTGTTCACTTAAATTCATCTTATACTTCATACTTGTTCTGCTCGGTAATGCTCTTTCCTTTGTTTGCTCAGTTATGTCTATAGAAAATGCTCGGTTTTGTCTTTAACCAGTTTGATCAATCATGCATAAAATTTGCATGTGTGCCTTTTTTAGCATCATCTATCTCAAAATTAATCTCTTTTCTCTTATATAGACATCATGTCTCATTTAATTTTCATCCTTCATATTTTTCCGCTTAATCTCCATCATTGATTTTCCCGCTTGATCCATCCTCGGCATTGTGTTAAAAACACGTTTCAATCTTTTTCATATGATCTTCAATGAATTTTCATAATCTTTTGATCAAATAAAAAACTTTATCTTTTACCTTGAAATCATCAATTTCCAGATCAACATTCTAGTCGGTCTTGGTTTGATTTAATTTCTTGGTCAATAGTTGTGTCGGCAATCCCTAGCTCGGTTATCACTGTGCTTGGTATACACTGTGTTTTACTCAATTATCATTGTCTCTCTGTGTATACAAAAATCTTCATTTACCGACCACATAAACATTATTTTTTCCAGATCTCCAATTCATAACAAATGTTTTCAACCATAATAATACTCAAATAAGTTGACAACAATGACAATATATTAACTGATAATGTTTATCATCACATCTGCAACTCGATTGAATATAAACAAATGACTTCAAAACATAAAATCAATTGTAGTTCATCAATTGATTCCCCCCCTCTCAATTATTCATCATATTCAACATCCTCCGCATGTTACACATACTTCATTGCACAATGGAGGATGATCCACTTTTGGTGGACTTGTGATTCCACCTTGTGTGGGTGCTCACTTATCTTCTCCTTATCATAGTCTCATGTTTCCTACCTATATAAGTAGACACTTCTTCATTATACTCATCAATTGAGCTAAATTATCTCATTCATTATTATTGATTCAGTTAATCATATTGGTGAGGATACAAATTTTTCTTATCATATTATTATTCTCTCTTTTGTTATTCACTGGGCTTCTAGATCTTGACATATTGCCTTAGGTAAATTCTTTCATTGCATCAAAGCAATTCTTACAAATATTCTTTAATATATATCATATATTATACTCTCTCTCTCTCTCACACGCACACACACACATAGTCTCCATATCCTCTCATCTTTGTCTCTATCCCCATTCCATATGTAATGCATTACAAATATAATGCATTAAGATATATATTGTAATTTCCATACTTGTGGTACTCAATATCGGTTAATATTTGATATTGGATACCTTGATAATGACGTCAATGATCAAATGTTGGCACCATTGTAAAGTGTTTGGAATTTTCATACTTTGGTATTTGATATTGGATACCTTGACAATGGCATTAATGGTCAAATTTTGGTGTCATTATAAAGTATAGTAAATTTTCATACATGTACTATTTGATATCGAATATATATCCTATATTTGATATTTGCTAAAAAAATAGGGTATAGACCATATTGGTGATTTAAATGGACCCTACATTCTTTTTAAAAGTGATATTCATGGGTTTTTAGACAACAAAAAATATAATAAGGATTTTTGGAGTATCTTTTTCACAAATTGTTCATTGCCAATCATTATCTATCATCATTTTGTAGTTGCAATGGGGAGCGATAGTCATTGAAAGGATAAACAAAAGATAAAGCTTATAAAAGATGAAATTTAAGCACATAAACAAAGAGATAGGGAAACCATGGGAAGAGGAGACAAGGTATTTTAAATATTAGTGAAGGTGAGGCACAAGGTCTACTCGTAAATGTTATTTCAAGTGAAGAGGAGAGTGAATGTGAAAATATATAATGTAATTTTAACAATGAGAATTGATGAGGAGGTTCCTCTCCTAGAGCCTCTAGCTCTCTCAAAGACCTTCAATGGGTCTTCCTTAGGGTCTCCCTCTCTCTACCCTAACTAGAGTATTCTTAAATAATCCTCTAACTCACTAGGAACTTCCCATCAATTTCAAACTCATCTCCTTACTCTCCTCCTTAGCTTTCTTCCAGGCATGGCTTCACAAGCCTCCTATCACCCCAATGGTGTCAACTTCCTAAGGTTGGGATTTCCTACTCCCCTTAGGTCAAATTATACTCCTATGAATCTAATTTTATAGACCCTTCAACCATTTTCCAATCGAGACCCAAAAATCCAACTCTTTGGCCTTGTAGCCTTTTTAGGCCTATTAGCCCTCCAAAACACTGAAAATGTGTTCTTGCTTCAAAAAACCCTTAACAACCCCAAAAAAAAATTGGATATTCTTTGTGGGTTTATTCTCCCCTTGAATATTTACTAGGTCTCAACTCCTAATGGTGTCCGTACAGTATATTTCTACCAAACCCCTAAAAATAAGGGTTTTGGAGACATGTAGACTACTTTGGTAACTTGATCTTCTTTCTTTGATCAGTTGGACTCCTCTAAACTTCTCCCTCCACTGGAAGGTCTACACCACATTCCTCCTCACTTATCCAAACTTTATTGGCTCATACCAATCAATCTTCAATCTTCATTGCCATTGTCTTGTTCAGTTACCCTAGCCAGAATGCTCACCACTCACCTACGGCCTGAATGTTCTCAAGCCTTCCTTGCACTCACATACTCCAAAATCCATATATACATAGTATTTACAAGTTCCTATTGGATTCCAAGTTCTCATGGAGTTTGAGCCATAGGAACTCCAAAGAAACCCATTATTTATATAACTGGACAAAAACTGGCCAGTGAACTTGCAAAACACAAATAATTTGACAAAGCTTAACCAGAATGTACAAACTAACAAACTAACACCAAAAAAATCTTGTAATCTAAGTTTCAAACACTATCCAATCATTCATTCATTCCATTCAATCCAATAAAGTGATGGATGATGGCTCTGTCACAAATTTACACTTTAAATTGGTTCTTCCTTGCAATCAATCCATACAATATGAGAGCTAACTCACAAATTAGGGTTGGATTAATGTTATATACTCCTATCCCATCTGTTTGGACCATTTTTTCAGGTTTTGGGCACTTTAATGGCTGATTACTAAACTCTAGGAAATGTTATCATGACAACTTTAAAAGTTGTCATGACAATTTTTGTCAAAATTGTCATTTTCACAACTTGAGTGTCCTAATTGTGTTAGGAACCTGTGTGTTCCTTCTGTTTATTTTTTTAGTGTAGTGTTGTTGCATGCATATGCTTTGTAATTCGTCCCGTGAGTATATTTTATTATCCCACATGCATAGGTAGTATTACTTTTTTAGATCGTACTTAGTATATAAGAGTAGGTTGAGGCCTTTGCTGGACACCGACGAATTTATTGTATTGAGCTTGCTCAAAGGAGGTTACCCCCTCGAAGTGGCCCGCGATCAATAGATTCATTCTGAGTTATGATATCGCTCTATATTCTGTTATTTCATGCATTCTCACCAAATTGTTGTAAGGAGGTTCATCACATCTGGTATCAGAGCACTTTCTTGGGCTCGCTGGGTGGAAATCACGTCTAATTTTTTTCCGTCGTGGCCTTCAGGTTCCTTTCAATTCTATTATCTCTTGTTATTGCAATACCTCCTTTCTGTTATTCCGTATCTGAGTAAATTTTCCTAAGTCTATTGTGAAAAAAAA
>MU226735.1:1503291-1514605 GCA_018584345.1 Thuja plicata
TGTTCCTAACCTCTTCCATAGGGTCTTCCAAAAGTGACCCATGAACTTTACATCCCTATCTACAACAATTCTCATTGGTAGGCCATGAATCCTTACCACTTCTTTGAAGAAAAAGTAGGCAATATGGCTGGCATCATGTGTTGTTTTACATGGTATCAAGTGGCTCATTTTACCAAACCTATCTACCACTAACAATACACTGTCTAAACTAGTTGGAGTTCTAGGTAACCCCACTATTAAGTCCATACTTATGCACTCCCAAGGTCTACCTGGGATGGGTAATGGCTGGTAAAGTCCTACATTAGATGAAGTGCCTTTAGCTTTCTGACATATGTCACACTGCTCCACATACCTTCTTACTTTTGCATCTTTGGCCACCAATAGAATTTCTCTACTAAGTCCAATGTCTTATTCAATCCAAAGTGTCCACTTAGGCTTCCATTATGCTTCTCCCTTATTTAACCTCTTGGAAAACATAGTTTCTTGCCTTTGAATAGTAACCCATCTTGTAATGTATACTCTGCAAACTCACTATGAAAGTGATTCTCAAGATTTTGACACACCTTATATATCTCTGAGAAATCTGAATCTCCCTCATATAGGTCCCTAAAACCTTCAACCCCTGTACTTTGCAACTGAATCTCTTGGATGGTAAGTATTCTTCTACTAAGGGCATTTGCAACTTTGTTTTTCACTCCCTTCTTATGTTTGATAGTAAAGGTGTATGACTGTAAGAATTTTTTCCACTTGATGTTTCTAAAACTGAGCTTGTCTTGAGTGTTTATGTAACTCACTACTTGATTGTCTGTGAAGACAACAAACTCTTTGGGAAAAAGATAATGCCTCCACTTCTTTAAGTCTTGCACAAGAGCATATAGCTCCAAGTCATAGGAAGAGTACCTAGACTTAGCCTCATTTCGTCTTTCACTGAAAAAGGCCACAGGCCTGCCTTCCTGACTTAAGACAGCTCCCACTGTAATACTACTTGCATCACACTCCATAATGAATGGCTTTTCAAACCTTGGCAAAAGCAATATAGGCTGAGTAGACACTTCTTTCTTTAATCTCTCAAATCCATCAGTAGTTGCCTTTGTCCACACAAATTTTGTTTTCAACACTCCTTTTATAGTCTCTAGGACTAGATCACAAATCTCATTGAATCTCCTAATGAAATTCCTATAGAATTGAGCTAACCCATGGAAGCTTCTAACTTATGTCCCTGCCTTAGGAGTCAGCCAATTCAATATGGCCTCTACTTTCTCCTTGTATATCTTTAATTCACCCTTGGAAACCACAAATCCAAGGTAGACTAGCTCTTCCTTCATGAACTCACTTTTCTCAAGGTTTATGGTGAGTTTCTCTTCCTGCAACTTCTTCAACACTAACTCCAAGTGCCTCATATGGTCCTCCTTTTTTCTACTGAATATGAGGATGTCATCTAAATAGACAACTATGAAGACTCCTATATAGTCCTTCAAGACTTCATTCATCACCCTCATAAAGGTGCTTGGTGCATTGGTAAGCCCAAAGGGCATCACTAACCATTCATACAACCCCTCTATAGTCTTAAATGTAGACTTCCACTCATCACCCTCTTTCATCCTAATTTGATAGTACCCACTCTTCAAATCAATTTTATAGAAATACTTAGCACCCCCCAAACAATCTATCAAATCTTCTATTCTAGGAATTGGAAATCTATACCTGATAGTTATCCTATTTATTGCCCTAGAATCAGTACACATTTTCCACTTACCTCCTTTCTTAGGAGCCAACACCACTGGGACAGCACATAGGCTAATGCTCTTCCTTATTAACCCTTGGTCCAAAAGCTCTTGGACTTGTCTAGCTATCTCCTTGTTTTGCTTTGGTGTCATCTTGTATGCAGCCTTGTTTGGAAAAGATGCTCCTAGTATGAAGTCAATTTGATGACTTATCTCTCTCTTTGGTGGAAGGGTGGTTGGTGTACCCTCACAAATTATGTCCTTGAATTGGTCTAGCAGTTCTCTCACCTCCTATGGTATAGGTTCCTTCTCATGAAACTCCTCCTCCTTTGGCTTTAGCAATATTGCATATCCAACTTCTTCTTCCTCCAGATCTTTTAGATATTCTTTCCCACTCAATAGCATGGCACTGGATTTTGCCTTCTCCATTGTATCTGCCTCTAGTATGGATTGTATTTTGTAAGTGACCCCATTTTTCTTGAAGGTGTACTTGTTATCCTTCTCATTATGGACTGCATCTCTGTCATACTATCATGGTCTGCCAAGCAACAGATGGCAAGCATCCATTGGAAAAACATCACATAGTATCCTATCATGATAATTCCCAATGGAAAATTCCACCCACACTTGTTCATTGACTAAGATTTTCTAGCCCTTATTCAACCATGTGACTTTGTAAGGGCGTTCATGTGGAATTTTAGTGAGCTTTAGTTTCTCTACTACCTCTTCTGATATTACATTGTCTGTAGATCCTGAATATATGATCACCTTACATAATTTCCCATTATCTTACACTTGACCCTAAAAAGATCCCTTCTTTGCTTGTGTCCATCCTTAGTGGGTTATTTAATTAGTATTCTCCTAAGCATCAAAATTTCACCTTTCTCTGAATCCAGACTGACCTCTAAATGCTTGGTGTTGTCCTCCTCTTGGACATAGTTGATCCTCTTTTCTCCTTGTGAGGATGTTGGCTTATCTGGACACCTATATGTAGGGTACCCCAACTATCCATAGTTGTAACATTTCATGGAAGAGAAATGAGATCCCCTTCCAAAACCTCTTTTCCTTCCTCTACCACTATTATAAGAACCCCTTCCTCTACTTCTGAATCCAACTCTATTGTTTGACTCCTATCCTTGATCTGCATATCTAGAGTCACCTTGACCCCTACTATCATTGCCTCTTCCACTTGAGCCTCCTTTGTGGCCATCTCTATTATCTCTTCCCCTTCCTCTACTTTTGGAGCTAGAATCTTGTCTTTTCTTTAGTTTTTCTTCCACCTTCAAAGCCATTTGAAAACAACTATGAATGGAAGTCAGGGTGAAGAGACTAAGCTCTTCTTGGATGTTCCACCTTAATCCATTAAGGTATCTTGCCACTTTAATTCTCTATGTCTCTTGGATTCTTGATCTAAGAAAATTTTTTTGAAATTCTTCGGTATAACCTACCACATCTAGGCTAGATTCTTGATCTAAGATTTTTCCCCTTCTTATGCAATTGGATGTCATAATCCTCTGGGAGATAATGCTACTTCACTTTTTCCATCATTTTCTTCTAATTTTTTATTAGCTTCTTTCCCTCTTTCTCCCTTTCTTCCTGCAAGAACTTCCACCATGTAAGTGCTTTCCCTCTTAACCTTGACTTGGATATCTTCACCTTTGTGGGCTTCTATAATCCCATCACACTCAAAGTGATTCTCCATCCCTTCAAGCCATTCCATAACCAACTCTGTATCCATCTTACCAGAGAAGACTAGTATTCCTTCTAGAGCCTTCCCACTCAATGCTTTGAGTCCTTTGAGGAATGGTTCCTTAGGTAGAAGAGGATCAGGCTCTGGTTCTGATTCCTCTTCTAATGGAGATTTACCTTTATATAACCCGCCATGCACTTCTTCTCTCAGTTTGTTAGCTATCTCTACAACCTCTACCATTTTGATCTTCATTTCCTCCATTTCCTCTTTAAGAAGCCTATTCTTTATTTGTTGCTTTGACAAATCTTTGGCCAACTCTGCATTGGTCACCATCATGGACTCACTCCAATCTAACATACACCAATTCAATCACCCAAGCCTTTCAATGGATCTAATACCAAATTGATGAGGAGGTTCCTCTCCTAGAACCTCTAGCTCTCTCCAAGACCTTCACTGGGTCTTCCTTAGGGTCTCCCTCTCTCTACCCTAACTAGAGGATTCTTTCCTAATCCTCTAACTCACTAGGAACTTCCCATCAATTTCAAACTCAGCTCCTTACTCTCCTCCTTAGCTTTCTTGAAAGCATGGATTCACAAGCCTCCTATCACCCCAATGGTGTCACCTTCCTAAGGTTGGGCTTTCCTACTCCCCTTAGGTCAAATTATACTCCTATGGATCCAATTTTCTAGACCCTTCAACCATTTTCCAATCGAGACCCAAAAATCCAACTCTTTGGCCTTCTAGCCTTTTTAGGCCTATTAGCCGTCCAAAACACTAAACATGTGTTCTTGCTTCAAAAAATCCTTAACAACCCCTAAAAAAATTGGATATTATTTGTGGGTTTTTCCTCCCCTTGAAGATTTACTAGGTCTCAACTCCTAATGGTGTTCGTACAGTATATTTCTACCAAACCCCTAAAAATAAGGGTATTGGAGACATGTAGACTAGTTTGGTAACTTGATCTTCTTTCTTTGATCAGTTGGACTCCTCTAAATTTATCCCTCCATTGGAAGGTCTACACCACATGCATTCTCACTTCTCCAAACTTTATTGGCTCATACCAATCAAACTTCAATCTTCATTGCCACTGTCTTGTTCAATTACCCTAGCCAGAATGCTCACCACTCGCCTAGGGCCTGAATTTTCTTGATCCTTCCCTGCACTCACACACTCCAAAATCCATATCTATGTAGTATTTACAAGGTCCTAGTGGATTCCAAGTTCTCATGGAGTTTGAGCCATGGGAACTCCAAAGAAACCCATTATTTACATAGCTGGACCAAAACTTGCCAGTGAACTTGCAAAACACAAAACATTTGACAAAGCTTAACCAGAATGTACAAACTAACAAAATAACACCACACAAATCTTGTAAACTAAATTGCAAATTCTATCCAATCATTCATTCAGTCCATTCAATCTAATAAAGTGATGGATGATGGCTCTGTCACAAATTTACACTGTAAATTGGTTCTTCCTTGCAATCAGTCTATACAATATGAGAACTAACTCACAAATTAGGGTTGGATTCACCTTATATACTCCTATCCCATCTATCTAGACCATTTGGTTAGGTTTTGGGAACTTTAATGGCCAATTCCTAAACTCTAGGAAATGTTGTCATGACAACTTTAAAAGTTGTCATGACAACTTTGACAACTTTTGTCAAAATTGCCATTTTCACAACTTGAGTGTCCTAATTGGTTCTAAACTTTACCAATTGACCTCAAATGTTTAGAAAATAAAAAAACATTAAAAATCTTCCCAATTTGGGATTTTGGTCAACTTTTTGAGTTGACTTCTAGGCCTTAGACTCCTAGAATCAACTAGACTCAAACAACACAACCCTAATCTTTCCAAACCTAAACCATACCTCAAACACACACTAGGGACTTTATACTTAGTCCTTATTTATGGATGGTTGGCCAAACCAACCTACAAGCCAAAATAGTTCAGATCTTCTAGTAGACCTTAAGGGTGTTCCTACACCATACTCCCCCCTGCAACAAGCAAGATAAGGAACTTTAGGTGATAGGAACTCCTCACTGATTCCATGTTCCTTGAAGTCACTTTCACCTATCCAAGTGGCTTTTGACTCTAGTTGTTTCTTCCACTTCACTAGATGCTCCATGTAGATCTTATGTCTTGTTTTCTTCTTCACCCTTGAATCCAATATCTTCCCAACTTGTAGTTTTTCCTATTCCAGAGTCTTGAACTCTCCCATGTCCTTAATGACCTCTATTTTTTACTCCATATCATCCATATATGGCCCCTTATACTTGATCAAATCTTTCACATTGAATATTTGAGAAATTGACATCTCCTTTGGCAACTCTACCTTGTATGCATTAGGTCCATACTTTGCCAATATCTTACAAGGTCTAATTTGTTTCGTCTGTAGCTTGCTAGGTATCCCTTTTTGTAGTCTTGCCTTATTCAAGAACATCGTTACTAGTTCCCCCACTTCAAACTAAAATTCTCTTCTCCCCTCATCTTTCTTTGCCTTCAACTTTTGATTTGCCTCCATAAAGGTCTTTTGCACTTGCTCATGAACCTCCTTCATTGATTGTGCAAAATCATCAGCATGCCCACTAATTCCCTCATATCATTTGAGGTATTTGAGTTCCAGCACACCCCTTTGATGTGCCCCATACACTATCTCAAATGGGCTCTTCCCTGTAACTCTATTGGTACTGTCATTGTAGGCAAATTCTTCTTATGGAATAACTTACTCCCAACCTTGTCCATACTCCTTGGTCAAACACCTAAGAAAGTTCCCAAGTACCCTATTGATTACTTCAGTATGCCCATCTATTTGAGGATGATATGCAGATCCATGAGAGAATTTTTTTCCTAATCTCTTCCATAGGGTCTTCCAAAAGTGACCCATGAACTTTACATCCTTGTCTGCAATAATGCTCATTGGTAGGCCATGAATCCTTACCACTTCTTTGAAGAAGAAGTAGGAGATTGTTAGAATAGTCCCAAAGGATAAATAAGAGGGAGGGGTGAATTAGTTATTAGCTTATTTGATTCTTTAACCTTATTAACTCCAGAATATAATAAAGCAAATGCACATTCAGATAACACAAATTGACAACACCATAATTTGGTTACGTGGAAACCAAATGGTAAAAACGCCGGTGGGAATTAGTACCCACAATGAACTATACTTGTTTATAGTAATCCCTATTAGAAGATATTTCAACCCTATTAGGATTTGTACTTTACAATCCAATAAGTATAGTGACCTGGTTAAGGGTCAGACCCTGTTAGGAGTCTTTTACAAATAACCTTGTTAGGGGTGGTGGACTCACTGTCCAAAAAGCTCACTACTTCAATGGTGAAGGCTACAACCTTTTGTAGAACAAATATGCACTATATGTGATGATGAAATGTAGAGTAGACCTATTTTCTTGATTATTTCCAATGTATTGCAATCTTCTACTGCTTCTTCACATAGACCCTTGATAAATGAACCACAACTGATATTCTACTATGTACATTTTCTGTCTCTTTTCGTATCATTCACACTTAGCGTATCACAAATGACTTGCTATAAGTATCTTCCTCAAAGTATGAGATCATGGGACCTATAAGACAACTCTTCATAACATCCTTGTTGGCTTTACTAATCACGCAAGCATAATTACAACCATGCAAATATAAATTGAATAGACGCGACGCTTCACTAAGTCGGCCTCACCAAATTAACTCTAACTTTGCAATCTTCTTGAAACACATTTGGCACCTTTAGATAACTATCATCAACTCATAACTAATCATGAATATACACATAGATATCCCAAAGATAGGCACAACTCAAAAACCAATGCAATACATTAGCTTTGTACAGACAAACTCCAGAAACTGTAACTACCACATAACAGAATTACACAACACAACTGAAACTTCATATCTGAGTCTACGTGTATGATCACAACATGAACATAACCATGCAAATATTTATACCATCATTCTGATAAGTACATATAAAACACTATTGTATATTATATGTTGTCATCAATGACAAACATACAATCAACTAGCTGCCAGAAGTAAATCTCCAACAATCTCCCCCTTTGACATTGATGGCAACATATGATATTAAAAACATCTTCAGCACCTGGTGTCTTCTTTCTTTTTGCAATCTTCTCAATATCCTCATCAAATATTTCTCTATACTGTTGTAGCTCCTCTATCTGTGTTTATACTCCCCAGAGTATATGCTCCCCCTTACTATATACTCCCCCTTTGACATCAATGGAAAAGGGTGCCATTATCAATTAAGCACAGGTACTACTCTATAAGTAGAGTAGTCAACCATTCATCAGTCACTTAATGACTGATGTACTTGCTACTTTTTCTAATCCAACTCAGGAGAGGGAATTACTCCCAACTTCTCCCTAAGATACTCAAAAGTATCTTTTGATAGGGGCTTTGTGAAACTATCTTCCAACTGTTCTTTGGTGCTTACATAGTCCAATTTTACTTCATTGTCTACAACTTTTTCTCTAAGAAAATAGTATTTAATCTCAATGTGTTTTGTATTTACATGCATCATAGGGTTCTTGGACATGTTGATAGTACTGGTGTTATCATAGTGAATAAAAATAGGATAGTCAACCTGTATACCAAAATCTTTAACCATCTGTTTGATCCAAACCATTGTTGAACAATTCAATGTTGCTACAACATATTCAGCTTTTGTTGTTGACTGAGAGATATAATTCTGCTTCTTGCTTACCCAAGAAACCAACCTATCTCCAAGAAATACTACTCCTCTAGAATTACTCTTCCTATCATCAAGACAACCTGCCCAATCTGCATCTGTATACACATGAAGTTGTACATTCTCTGATTTAGGATACCATAAGCCATAGTCTATAGTTCCTTTTAGATATCTAAATATTCTCTTTATTGCCATTAGGTGATTATGTTTTGGACCAGCTTCAAATCTTCCAACAATGCCAACTACATTGGATATGTCTGGTCTAGATTGAGTAAGATATATAAGTTTTCCAATCATAGACTTATATAATGTCTTGTCAACTGCTATGGAATCATCTTCTTTAGAAAGCTTGCTTCCAGTTATCATAGGAGTGCATACTAGTTTACAGTCTTCCATCTTGAAGGTCTTCAATATTTCCCTCACATGTTTGGACTGATTTATGAATATTCCTTTATCTGACTGCTTTACATTTAATCCCAAAAAATATTTTATAGGACCAATCATGCTCATTTCAAATTTGTTATGCATTTCTTTTGCAAATTCTAAACTAAGCTTGTCATTACCTCCAAAGATAATGTCATCAACAAATATGGCAACAAGTAGTAGTCCATTGGGTGTCTCTCTTATGAATAGGTTACAATCTACTACTCCTTTCTTAAATCCAATCCTGGTAAGATAACCATCTAATCTCTCATACCAAGCTCTTGGGGCCTGTTTAAGTCCATAGAGTGCTTTCTTTAATCTGCATACCATATCTGGCTTATCTGATAGATTGAATCCTTCAAGATGTTCTATGTATACTTCTTCCTTCAAGTCACCATTCAAAAAAGATGATTTAACATCCATTTGATATATTTTAAAATCCTTGAATGTTGCATAAGCCAAGAATAACTTTATGGCTTCCATTCTGCTCATAGGGGAAAATGTGTCAGTATAATCTATCCCTTCCCTCTACACATATCCTTTACACACTAGTCTTTCTTTGTTTCTGACTACTATTCCATCTTCATTCATCTTGTTTCTGAATACCCACTTTGTTCCAATCACATTTGTGTCACTGGGTCTAGGGACCAATTCCCATGTGTCATTTTTTATTATTTGATCTAATTCTTCTTCCATTGCTTTCTGCCAATCAGAATCCTTACAAGCATCTTCAACACTTAAAGGTTTGATCTGTGAAAGTAAACATACCTCTTCATCCTCTATTAACCTTTTTTCTTTTGATCTAGTCAACACACTGTTGCTCTGATCTCCAACGATATCCTCCTTTGAATGATATCTAGATGTGAACTTTGAAACTTTTGGTGTATCATCCTCATCTATAATCTATGATACTTCTTTGCTTGATTTAGGTTCGTTGCATGAAACATCAATGCAATCAAACATTTCTTCAATAACAGTGTCTTTATTGCTCAGCCTGGGTTCATCCTCAATCATAGGTGCATATTCGTAATACCTTTCTTGAACCATGAAATTCTCATCAATCTTTACATGAGTACTTTCAATTATCTTCTTTAATCTCAAATTAAAACATTTGTATGCTTTGCTTTTAGTAGAGTAACCAAGGAAAATACCTTCATCGCTTCTAGCATCAAACTTACCAACACCATCATATCTCTTGATGTAACACTTGCTGCCAAATATTCTAAAGTATTTTACTATAGGTACATTACCAAACCAAAGTGCATAAGGTGTCTTATCCATGCCTAGCCTTAGTTGAGTTCTATTGATAGTGTAGACTGTTGTGTTAACTGCATCTCTCCAATAGGTGTGCGCAACTTTTCCTTCAATCATCATAGTGCGTATTGTATCAAGTATGATCTGGTTCCTTCTTTCTACTATCCCATTCTGCTGTGGGGTTTTGGGTGCACTCAACTATCTTTTAATTCCATGTTCTTCACAATAGTTATAAAACTGGTCAGAGGTGAATTCTCCTCCTCTATCTGATCTTAGACACTTTAGTTTTAATCCAGATTCATTCTCTACTTTGGCTTTGAATATTTTGAGCTTCTCAAAGGCTTCAGACTTCTCCTTTAAGAATGCAACCCACATCATTCTTAAAAATAATCAACAAACAAAATGAAATACCTTTCTCTGTACTATGACCTAGTTTGAGTAGGGCCACATAAATCTGTATGTACTATTTCTAACTTGTTTTCAGCTGAGTTTTGCTTGCTTCTAAAAGAACTCCTTACTTGATTTCCCATAACACATTCTTTGCATATTGTGTCAGCTGGTCTTGTAATACTTTGAAGATCTCTAACTTCCTTGACATTGCTTATCTTTATTATATTATCAAAATTGATATGACGGAGTCTCTTGTGCCATAACCAACTGTCATCCACTTTTGCAACAAAACAACTTACATCTGAGTTGAGATGGAAAACATTACCTTTTGTTTTGGATCCTGATGCAATCATGTCTCCTTCTTTATTGCTAATAATGCATTTTTTTTCTTTGAATTCCAAATGATAACCTTTTTCAAGTAGTTGTCCAACACTTAGTAAATTGTGATGTAATCCATCAACATACAGAACATCATCTATCTTTTTCTTTCCATCTAGAGTGATGGATCCTCTGCCTATGATAGGTTTAGGAGTGTTATCTCCAAATCTAACCATACCACCTTTGTACTTGTCTAGAGGAACAAATCTATCTTTATCACCTGTGATGTGATGAGAGCATCCATTGTCAATGATCCAATCAGTTTTGATGTCAGTTTTGGAAATTAGGGCTAACTCATGTGTTTCATTTATATCTTCAATGTCCATATGCTCAATCACTTTTTCCATGTCTTTAAGGGCAACGAATCCAATTTCATCTTCTCCTGAATCTTCATCAGTTACACCTTCTTCAGCATGATAGCATTCCTTCATGTATTTAGGTTTATAGTCAGATCTGAATTTTTTTACTCTTGTAGGACACTTGGATGCAAAGTGACCGATCTTGTTGCATGTAAAACATTTGAATGGAAGTTTTCCTTCATATTTCCCTTTGCCTTTCTTTTCTCTTTTAGCAATCATGGAAATGATTTCTTCTAGTTCTTCATCAACTTCTTCTTTCTCATTATTGCTAGAGATGTGAGATTTCTTACCATGAACTGAGGCTTTGAAGGTTGTTTCACCTTTTGGTTCAGTCTTCAATCTTGATATCTCAAATGCAGAGATT
>MU226735.1:1515128-1542413 GCA_018584345.1 Thuja plicata
AAACTTAGGGCTCTCTTTTATGAAGTAAGACATCTGATCTACCTTAAGTTGTTAGGCTTCTTCTCCAAGGCACTTGGCTCTGATACCAATTGTTAGAATAGTCCCAAAGGATAACTGAGAGGGGGGGGTTGAATCAGTTATCAACTTATTTGATTCTTTAACCTTATTAACTCCATAATATAATAAATCAAATGCACATTCAGATAACACAAATAGACAACACCATAATTTGGTTACAGGGAAACCAAATGGTAAAAACCCCGGTGGGAATTAGTACCCACAATCAACTATACTTGTTTATAGTAATCCCTGTTAGAAGATATTTCAACCCTGTTAGGAGTTGTACTTTACAATGCAATAAGTATAGTGACTCTGTTAAGGGTCAGACCCTGTTAGGATTCTTTTACAAATAACCATGTTAGGGGTGGTGGACTCACTGTCCAAAAAGCTCACTGCTTCAATGGTGAAGGCTACAACCTTCTTTAGAATAGATATGCACTATATCTGATGATGAACTATAGAGTAGACCTACTGTCTTGATCAATTCCAATGTATTTCAATCTTCTACTGCTTCTTCACATAGACCCTTGATGAATGAACCACAACTGATATTTTTCTCTGTACATTTTATGTCTCTTTTCGTATCATTCACACTTAGCGTATCACAAATGAATTGCTATAAGTATCTTCCTAAAATTATGAGATCATGGGACCTGTAAGACAACTCTTCATAACATCCTTGTTGGCTTTACTAATCACACAAGCATAATTACAACTATGCAAATATAAACTGAATAGACGTGACACTTCACTAAGTCGGCCTCACCAAATTAACTCTAACTTTGCAATCTTCTTGAAACATGTTTGGCGCCTTTAGATAACTATCATCAACTCATAACTAATCATGATTATACACATGCATATCCTGAAGATAGGCACAACTCAAGAACCAATGCAATACATCAGCTCTATACAGACAAACTCTAAAAATTGTAAATGCCACATAACATAATTACACAACACAACTGAAACTTCATATCTGAGTCTACATGTATGATCACAACATAATAAACAAGTCTACAACATGAAAATAACTGTACAAAGCTTGATACCATCATTATGATAAGTACATATAAAACACTATTGTATATTATATGTTGTCATCAATGACAAACATACAATCAACTAACTACTAGAAGTAAATCTCCAACAGAAATATGGCCAGCATCATGTGTTTTTTTCATGGTATGAAGTGGCTCATTTTAATAAACCAATGTAACACTACAAATACATTCTAAACCATTTGGATTTCTAGGTAACCCCACTATGAAGTCCATACTTGTGCACTCCCAAGGTCTACTTGAGATGGGTAATGGCTGGTAAAGTCCTGCATTAGATGAAGCGCCTTTAGCTTTCTAACATATGCCACACTGCTCCACATACCTTCTTACTTCCTTTTGCATCTTTTGCCACCAATAGAATCTCTCTACTAAGTCCAATGTCTTATTCAATCCAAAGTGTCCACTTAGGCTTCCATTATGCTTCTCCTATACAAGGTTCTCCCTCATTGAACCTCTTGGAACACATAGTTGCTTTCCTTTGAATAGAAACCCATCCTACAATGTATACTCTGAAAACTCACTATGAAATTGACTCTCAAGATTTTGAAACACCTTATATATCTTTGAGAAATCTGAATCTCCCTCATATAGGCCCTTAAAACCTTCAACCCCTGTACTTTGGAACTGAATCTCTTGGATGGTTAGTAGTCTTCTACTAAGGGCATCTGCAAAAAAAATTTGCACTCCCTTCTTATGTTTGATATTAAAGATGTAAGAATATAGGAATTCCATCCACTTGATGTGTCTCAAACTGAGATTTTCTTGAGTGTTTATGTAACTCGCTACTTGATTGTCTGTGAAGACAACAAACTCTTTGGGAAAAAGATAATGCCTCCACTTCTTTAAGGCTTGCACAAGAGCATATAGCTCTAAGTCATAGGAAGAGTACCTAGACTTAGCCTCATTTATTCTTTCCCTAAAAAAGGCCACAGGCCTTCCTTCCTGACTTAAGATAGCTCCCACTACAATGCTACTTGCATCACACTCCATAATGAATGGTTTGTCAAATCTTGGAAATAGAAATATAGGCTGAGTAGCCACTTATTTCTTTAATCTCTCAAATCCATCATTACCTTCCTTTGTCCACAAAAATTTTGTTTTCAACCCTCCTTTTATAGTCTCTAGGACTGGAACACAAATCTCATTGAATCTCCTAATGAAATTCCTATAGAATTTGACTAACCCATGGAAGCTTCTAACTTCTGTCCCTATCTTAGGTGTAGGCCAGTTCAATATGGCCTCTACTTTCTCCTTGTCCATCTTTAAGTCACCCTTGGAAACCACAAAGCCAAGGTAGACTAGCTCTTCCTTCATGAACTCACTCTTCTCAAGGTTTATGGTGAGTTTCTCTTCTTGCAACTTCTTCAACACTAACTCCAAGTGCCACATATGGTCCTCCTTTGTTTTACTGAATAGGAGGATTTCATCTAAATAGACAACTACAAAGACTCCTATATATTCCTTCAAGACTTCATTCATCACCCTTATAAAGGTACTTGGGGCATTGGTAAGCCCAAAGGAAATCACTAACCATTCATACAACCCCTCTGTAGTCTTAAATGTAGACTTCCACTCATCACCCTCTTTCATCCTAATTTTATAGTACCAACTCTTCAAATCAATTTTAGAGAAGTACTTAGCACCCCCCAAACAATCCATCAAGTCTTCTATTCTAGGAATTGGAAATCTATACCTAATAGTTATCCTATTTATTTCCCTAGAATCAGTGCACTTTCTCCACTTACCTCCTTTCTTAGGAACCAAAAGCACATGGGATAATTCTCTTCCTTATCAACCCTTGGTCCAAAAGCTCTTGGACTTGTCTAGCTATCTCCTTGTTTTGCTCTGGTGTCATCTTGTATGCAGCCTTGTTTGGAAAAGATGCTCCTAGTATGAAGTCAATTTGATGACTTACCTCTCTCTTTGGTGGAAGGGTGGCTGGTGTACCCTCACAAATTATGTCCTTGAACTAGTCTAGCAGTTTTCTCACCTCCTGTGGTATAGGTGCCTTCTCATGAAACTCCTCCTCCTTTGGCTTTAGCAAGATTGCATAGCCAACTTCTTCCTCCAGATCCTTCAGATATTCTTTCCCACTCAATAGCATGGCACTGGATTCTGCCTTCTCCATTGTATCCTCCTCTAGTATGGATTGTATTTTGTAAGTGACCCCATTTTTCTTGAAGCTGTACTTCTTATCCTTCCCATTATGGACTGCATCTCTATCATATTTCCATGGTCTGCCAAGCAATAGATGGAAAGCATCCATTGTCAAAACATCACATATTATCCTATCATGATACTTCCCAATGAAAAATTCCACCGACACTTGTTCATTGACTAAGATGTTCTGGCCCTTATTCAACCATGTGACTTTGTAAGGGCATTCATGTGGAATTTTAGTGAGCTTTAGTTTCTCTACTATCTCTTTTGAAATTACATTGTCTGAAGATCCTGAATCTATGATTATCTTACATACTTTCCCCATTATCTTTCACTTGACCCTAAAAAGAGCCCTTCTTTGCTTGTGTCCACCCTTAGTGGGTTCTTTAATTAGTATTCTCCTAAGCATCAAACTTTCGCCTTTCTCTGAATCCAAACTGGCCTCTGAATGCTTGGTTTTGTCCTCCTCTTGGACATAGTTGATCCTCTTTTCTCCTTGTGAGGATGTTGGCTTATCTAGACACCTATATGTAGGTTGCCCCAACTATCCACAGTTGTAACATTTCATGGAAGAGAAATGAGATCCCCTTCCAAAACCTCTTGTCCTTCCTCTACAACTATTATAAGAATCCCTTCATCTAGTGTTGAATCCACCTCTATTATTTGACTCCTATCCTTGATCTACATATCTAGAGTCACCTTGACCCCTACTATCATTGCCTCTACCACTTGAGCCTCCTTTATGGCCACATCTGTTATCTCTTCCCCTTCCTCTACTTTTGGAGCTAGAATCTTGTCTTTTCTTTAGTTTGTATTCCACCTTCAAATCCATTTGAAAACAACTATGAATGGAAGTCAGGGTGAAGAGACTAATCTCTTCTTGGATGTTCCACCTTAATCCATTAAGGTATCTTTCCACTTTAATGCTCTCTGTCTCTTGGAGTCTTTATCTAAGAAGAATTTTTTGAAATTCTTTGGTATAGGCTGCCACATCTAGGTCTTTTTGCCTAAGATTTTGCCTCTTCTTATGTAATTGGATGTCATAATCCTCTAGGAGATAATACTCCTTCACTTTTTCCATCATTGTCTTCCAATTTTTTATGGGCTTCTTGCCCTCTTTCTCCCTTTCTTCCTACAAGAACTTCCACCATGTAAGTTCTTGCCCTCTTAGCCTTGACTTGGCTATCTTCACCTTTTGGGCTTCTGTAATCCCATCACACTCAAACTGATTCTCCATCCCTTTAAGCCATTCCATAACCAACTTTGTATCCATCTTACCAGAGAAGACTGGTATTCCTTCTAGAGAAATCCTACTCAATGCTTTGAGTGCTTTGAGGAATGGTTCCTCAGGTAGAAGAGGATCAGGCTCTGGTTCTACTTCCTCTTCTAATGGAGATTTACCTTTGTCTAACCCTCCATGCACTTATTCTCTTAGTTTGTTGGCTGTCTCTGCAACCTCTACCATTTTGATCTTCATTTCCTCCATTGCCTCTTCAAGAAGCCTATTCTTTATTTGTTGCTCTGACAAATCTTTGGCCAACTTTGTATTGGTCACCATCCTAGACTCACTCCAATCTAACCTACTCCAATTCAATCACCCAAGCCTTTCAATGGCTTTGATACCAATTTGATGAGTAGGTTCCTCTCCTAGAGCCTCTAGCTCTCTCCAAGACCTTCACTAGGTCTTCCTTAGGGTCTCCCTCTCTCTACCCTAACTAGAGGATTCTTTCCTAATCCTCTAACTCACTAGGAACTTCCCATCAATTTCAAACTCATCTTCTTACTCTCCTCCTTAGCTTTCTTGCAAGCATGGCTTCACAAGCCTCCTATCTCCCCAATGGTGTCAACTTCCTAAGGTTGGGATTTCCTACTCCCCTTAGGTCAAATTATACTCCTATGGATCCAATTTTCTAGACCCTTCAATGATTTTCCAATCGAGACCCAAAAATCCAACTCTTTGGCCTTGTAGCCTTTTTAGGCCTATTAGCCCTCCAAAACACTGAAAATGTTTTCTTGCTTCAAAAAACCCTTAACAACCCAAAAAAAAAAATTGGATATTCTTTGTGGGTTTTTCCTCCCCTTGAATATTTACTAGGTCTCAACTCCTAATAGTGTTCGTATAGTGTATTTCTACCAAACCCCTAAAAGCAAGGGTTTTGGAGACATATAAACTAGTTTGGTAACTTGACCTTCTTTCTTTTATCAGTTGGACTCCTCTGAATTTCTCCCTCCACTGGAAGGTCTGCACCACATGCCTCCTCATTTCTCCAAACTTGATTGGCTCATACCAAAATTGGCCAGTGAACTTGCAAAACACAAATAATTTGACAAAGCTAAACCAGAATGTACAAACTAACAAAATAACTCCACACAAAGCTTGTAAACTACATTGAAAACACTATCCAATCATTCATTCAGTCCATTCAATCCAATAAAGTGATGGATGATAGCTCTGTCACAAATTTACACTGTAAATTGGTTCTTCCTTGCAATTAGTCTGTACAATATGAGAACTAACTCACAAATTAGGGTTGGATTCACCTTTTATAATTCTATCCCATCTGTCTAGACCATTTGGTTGGGTTTTGGGCACTTTAATGACCGATTCCTAAAATCCAAGAAATGTTGTCATGACAACTTTAAAAGTTGTCATGACAACTTTGACAACTTTTGTCAAAATTGTCATTTTCACAACTTGAGTGTGCTAATTGGTTCTAAACCTTACCAGTTGACCTCAAATGGTTATAAAATAACAAAACATTATAAATCTTCCCAATTTGGGATTTTGGTTAACTGTTTGTGTTGTGGGTCCACAACACACACCCCATTTTAGGTCCTCTGACCATGGGGACCCCCTTTCTCTTTTGTCTTTTCCTCCTTTCGCCGTGTCCGCCCCTCGGAGAAACCCAGTCAACCACCATAGATGACCATCGAAACCCAACCATAGGAAAGGAGAAACCTTTTTCGTCCATTCAGAGGACTTAGGTCCTCCGAAATGTCAAAATGGCTAAAAGGCTGAAGACCAGGCCTTTCGGTGATTTCAGAGTCTGAAATCACCGAAATGCCAAAAGGTTCTTGGTCCTCCTTCAGCATTTTCGATAATCCGATGTCCAAAACCCCAAAACTACTGACGTTAGCTTATGGGTTATAAAATGGGTAGCCTCCTTTTGTCATTTCACTTTGCATTTTTATGTGTTTGTGCTCTCACTCGCATTCTGTCTGCTTCTCCTCACCGACCGCCTCCTCTTCCAAGCCACCTGGTTTCCCTCCCTTTGCTTGATCGATCAAGGTAGGCTCTCTTTGCTCTTCCTTTCTTGGTGCTTTCGGGTTTACTTAGGTTTAGGGTCTTTTTAGTGCCCCTAGTGCCTGTCCAGCCTAAAGGCACTTCATTTCATTGCCTTTTTGGGCTTTTGTGTCTTCGTGCATCGACAGGGACGTCCCTCCCTGTTAGCCCTAGGATTTTCTGGTGTCGTTAGGTCTAGGTTTAGGGTCTTGTGGTTTTTTTAGTTGTGATGCTTACCATAGTTTTTCAGCCTCCGAAGAGCCAAAAATTGGATCTTCACTTTCGCCAAGTGTCATTTCAGACGTTTCAGCCTTTCGGACATCAAAAAGGTCTGAAAGTTTGAAAAGATGAAAATGAAACCTCCGATCAGTCCATCCAGATTCTTCACCATGTTCGGATGATTCAGCGTCCTTGAGCAAGCCCCTCCCAGTCTGGTTTCTAAGACTCCAAAACCCCCGATGGACTTGGCCCTACCATATACATGTTCACACTTTCAGACTTTTTAGTCTCCGAACTAGTTTTTGGTGTCCGAAATTCTGAAAGGTCCAAAAGTGCGAAAACTTGCACTTTAAATATTTTTCAACTCTCTTTACTTGCTTTCATAGTTTAAATTGTTTTTTTCCTATTCAAATAAGCTACTGATATTTGTCTTTTCTTGCACGAATGACTGAACCCAAGATAACATCCCAAATGAAGTATCAATACAAGGGGAATCCCCCTAACTCAAAGGTGGGGAACAAACACAGTGAGATAACTAACACCAACATCAGGAATGTAGATTGGAAAGAATTCTTGACTCAGTGCTCCCAACCAGTGAATAGATCTGAGGACTGTACCTCATTATTCCTATCTGGGCTAGTAAATGCAGCCGCACACCCTGTGGCTATTTCATCTTCAGAATTGATCATCACCCTAGCTCATCATTACAATTTAGATAAGAGGGTGGTAGTAAACTCTAAGGACCAGGTGGTGCTAGACATCAGGCCGGATATCATTGAGGACGTCTTTCACCTTCACAAAGGCATAGACAAATTTTATGACTTTTATATTGAAAAGGGGACCAAGTGATTTGGCAACAGGAAGCAAACTGTAAATGAGATGATGAATAAGGAATACCTCAAGCAACCACTTCCCAAGAACAAAATGGACAGGATAGACCTCCAGAGAGGTTATATGAAGGATGATATCCAGGCAGCTATAATAATGATAAGCAGGGTGTATGGGTTACCACAGTCTACCCAACTCAAGCACTAGATGATCCTATTGACAGAAAGGATCCGGGAATGGAAGGAAAGATTTGACTGGGGTGCCATCATCAGTGAAAATATCGATGAGCAATTGGCAGCCGCAAAACATAACCCCAAGTTTTACATGAGCACTTACGTGGTGTATCTACTAGCTGCATGGGCAGATTATCTTGGCCTCACCAAGAGGGGAAGTCTAAATGATCCAAATGCATGGCCCCATCTTGTGTACCTACAGCTGGTAAAAGGAGAAAACATGCCAAAAGATTCCCCAAATTATAGGATAGTCAATGATGCATTCATATTCGCAGTCATCTGATCTATTGAGGGTGACTTTGCTAAAACAATGTCAAAAGAGGTTGTTGCTAAGGTAATGGCCATTGGGGCCTATTTTATCTAGTTTAGGACATTCACATATATCAGGATAGTCAGGTCAACCTTGCAACCAAAGAAGTTTCCCAAGTACCCATCTAATTGGATAATCATATTGGAGATGGCCAGGCAACTCACAGATGCATACGAGCACATAAAACATAAGAAGAAGCATTGTTGGGACTTTCCCATCTCTTTGGGACCCTATACACTATAGGATATGAAGGTTTTCAAATCCCTTTCTTTTGAATGGGATGACTATCCCTTACAACTTTACAAGATAGTACAAGCCTACTTTGATCCTATAGGTACTTATAGCCATATCATCGACAAATTCTACGTACCTGAGCCACATCTGGAAGATCATTGGATAAACTGTATAGATGATCATGAGGTCAGGATCTGAGATTACTGCAGAATGAACCTAGCTCTGGAAAAAGAGGTGTTGAAGGTTCCTATTTCCTCGAAGGTATGGAAATGTGATTCAAAGGAGGTCTTAGAAGACATTTACACAAAAGATAAGGTGTATGACCGGCCAATCATGAACGTTAAGGTGGACAATGATGAAAATGATGACATAGACTTCAAGGCAAGGCACATGATAAAGACCACTATATCTTGGATCAAGAAGCCACACCGGATGAGTTTTATCCTGGTGAAAACATTAATGGATCCCTCTAGGAAAGTAGAGAAACAAAAAGGAGAGAATTCAACAGCTCCTAAATATAAGAAGCCTCCCCCTTAGAAGCCAAGAACAGTGTATGGTCATGAATGACCAGTTGAATATGGCTCTAATCCAAGGCCCAAGAAAACTAGAATGAAAGGCTAGATTGACCCACCAGCAGGGTCATCACAACCCCAATTAGGAGAAGGCCCATCTACCTCTGGCCAATCTTCCCCCACCGCTGAGAATAAAAATTATAAGAGAAAGAAGAGTTATGAATCTCTGTAGTTAGAGACTATACAACAAGAGCCTGAGGAAGAGGGTGTAGGTGAGCCCTTAGTCCGAAAGACCAGGTTGCAAAAGAGGAGAGAAAAGGAGACTACTAAGAAACATAAAGAGGATCCCAAAGAACAAGATAATCCTTTGGATGCATTGCGATCGGATGAGTTCATGCTTTCTTATTTTGAAGGACTGGAAGGCTTTTCAGATCAGGGCCAAGATACACACACTAGGGGACCACCACTCATACAACCCCAGGTATCCCTCACTCCACCACCACTCATACAACCTCAAGTAGCCCTTACTCCTGCACCAGTCTAGTTCACCAATCCTCCGATGAATGTTCCTGCTCCACTAGTAAGCTCCAATTCTGCTTCAGGGCCTAAAACCCAAGACAGTGGGGTAACTCAAAGTTTAGTAATAGACAATGTAGCTAGAGGGAGTTATGTTTTCACTCCACCACCCCACATACTTACTCCACCAACTTCCCTACTAACTTTAACACCTCCTCCTACACTAACTCCGCCCCCGTCTGCCACCACCATCTCCCACTCCAATCATACCAACACTTGTTCCCTCAACATCAATCCCTCCAACATGTGCCACCCAGGTTTCTGGAGAAGCTGTGAGTGCTAAGGACACACCACCTTTCCATACCACATTGGAGGCCATGACGGGTCTGAAGTCAAAGGTATCAATTGATACTTCTGATGAAGAAGCCCAAGACAAAGAAGAGGATAATGTGGTAACTGAACAAGGAGAGAAAGAAAGAGGAAGGGAAGATGGATAAATGGATGTGGATGTTGAAGGAGAAGGAATGAAGGAAGGAGGGAATGAACAAGGAAAATGGTAAGAAAAGGAATCGAAAAAAGAAACAGAACTAGAAATACAAAGCCTCACTTCGATCCTCCAGGTTGCACCATATGAACCTGTAACTACATCTGGTAAACCTAATTGGTTTACCAAGGAGATACAACCAAGGAGAAGAACCTACACCAGTGAATTGGATGGAGAGGACACAAGTATGACATCGGTCAGACAAGATTTCCACCAGGCAGAAATTAATGTGCCTACAAAGATCATGTCATATGTAACTCAAGACACTGGGGGTCATTGGAAAGCCTAGATAACTATCCCTCCCTCAAGCACTTCTCAGATGCCAGTTTCATCAGAAGGTTATACATTAAAGGAGGTAGATTTGGGCGAACCTACAAGAGAAGGGAGAAAAACACTAGCAGCTTTAGGGTTGAAGCATGCTCTAGGGTTCATGAATAAAGGTGAAGAAACCATCAAAACTTTAACAGACCAAAATGAAGCCTTAAAAGGGTTCATACAAAAGATGTTGGGTCCCATTGACCCAAATTGTTTAGAGGCTTCACTACAGGCCATGCTTGATAAAAGGGCTACACCAGATTTGTTAGTAGGTTTGACTCCCTCTTTTATCTAGGCAAGCGTTGATTGGATAAATAACTCTAAACAATTCAGAGAGAAGGCAATCCCATCAATATTTAGACCATGCAGGACCATATTAGTTGATGTTAATTCACTCATCAACCTGGTGGAAGATGACGGGGGTATGGATGCAGAGGTAGTTAAGTGGAAAGCAGCTCTCCAAGATTTGGAGATAATTTGAAAGCAATGCTTCCAAATTTTGGTAAAAGTATATGAGGGCGAAGAACTGGATAAATTTAAGACTTGGACCAAGCAAATGGCCAAGATAATTAAGGCCTACAAGAAACACCAGGCCCTTATAGATGAAAAGAAGGAGGAGGTAATAAAATGGATCAAAGATATAGATACCTTCTTCACAGGGGTTAGCCTTAATTTCTACTTAGATGAAAGCCAACATGCTCTACATCCCTCCAAGGAAGTGGTCCAACAGTTCAGAGATGTTCTGGCCAGAGTCAATACCAAGGAGGCCTTGTAGCAACTATTCTACATGAAAGAGGAAATACATAGAATGTCACAGCACAAAGAAGAGATCACATTCTTCGCTTCTGAATTAACTATCTTTAGAAAGAAGCAAGAACGAAGGGTCGCCAAGATAAAAAGGGAGGAGATCAATTTTGAAGAGGTTTAGGAAATAGTGTAGAGGCTTCGGGTAGCTCACCTAGAGGTCTTTCCTGGATAAAGATCCAAGCTCTAGTTTCCAGATAAGTGGGGCAAGATTTTCACACTTGGCCAAATTTCTACTAAGGTGAAGTTTTCGGCCTTTTGACCTCCGAAATTTTGGTTTTTTCGGCCTCCCAAAGAAAGGATTTTTTTGGCCTTTCAGCCTTCAAAGATTTTGGCCTTTCGGCCTCCTCAATTTTTTTTGGCCTTTCGACCCACAACAAGTCCGAACTTCTTGGACCTCTGAGTTTGAAGATTTTAAAGAACACCTGAGAAATTTTAAAGGCATTAAAGTTTCGGGGTAGAGGTTGGGGTCCAAAAAACTGGGGGTTTCAGTGAGGTTACTTTTTCAGACACCAGTTAGACTCCAGATCATATCCATGGGAAAATTGAGTTCTTTTTGGAAGGACATTTCCTATCAGTTCCCACCACCAGAAATAGTTCCAGGTGAAGAATCCAAGAAGCATCCACCAAGATCAAGAAGAAGACTCCCAGTTCACAGAAGGAATTCTCCTCCTTTCTCTCTCTCCTCTTTGGCAGATTTTTTCCTCTTTGCATAAGCAAATGGATTGTAAATGGGTTTAAGAATCCATGCAAGTTACATAGTATCATTTAGCAGTAGTTTTACTTCTAGCAAAGTTCAATTTTTAGTTCTATTTCTTCAGTTTAGACTCTTTGATGCCCTAACTCTGAAAATCAGAGTTGTAGGTCAAAACTCTATATATTGTAATCAAAAAACAATGTAAAGGGCCAAATTTTTAATACAATAAAGATCTACATTGGGTGCTTCATTTGCGGTGTGTGAATTACTGCTATCTATGTGAATTTATTGAATGTATGCTTGCATTATTCTTTATTTTCAGAGAGCCCCTTGTGTTATTGTGTTTCAAATTTGTGCTACTTTTAATTGGAGTTTGTTGTTGTATATCTACCTTGTTGTGAAAAATGTGTGGAGGAGATCATCTTTGGGCTTAATGATAAATCCATCTCGTGGGTGTGCACATCTTGGTGGCTTCGCAATTTGATAGATTTTGAATATCTTGCATGAGTGAATACATCTTCTCTCCAAACGCTTGCATCCGTGGAGTAGTGAATTGTGACTTGGTCTGATTTATGCTTCGTGGGTTGTTTCAAATCTCTCCAGCGTTCAATTTGCAAGGAAGGGTTTACGGCGGTTTATGTCCTCAGGATTTTAGTTTTCCCGCAATTTGCTTTATTTCTTGTTACTCTTCCCTCTTTAAAATGTTGTCATTAATTCTAAAAATTACCATCTTAAAAACATAAAATTGCATTTTATTTACAACACCCATACTTGTTAAAATGGAAAATACCAAAAAAAAAGAGAACTAACAATATTTTGCAATTTGCTATCTTGAACGTACCAGCAAAGGCCTCCCTATGAACAATCACATTTATCTTCAACTGAGTAACCAAGCAGGTTGTGACCCGACCTTAGAGAACCTTGGGAATAACTCAGTTATTCTTTAAAGAGAGGAAATCAAATCTTGAGATCCTAGCAAGTTGGCCTGTGTTAAAACAATGCTCAACAGAAGTGGCACTAGAAGGAGGGCCTCAAGACCCAAAATCTGGATAATATTGGATCTTTCTCTCCAGAGAGATTTGAACATGTGCTTAGATCATCTCTAAAAAGAGGTGAGTTCCTCAAACTCACTCACCATTGAAGGGCTCGCAGCGACAAGGGAAAAGCAAAAGGTGAATCTTCTCATCACCTTGCCACACCTCGGGACCGTCTTGGACAGTCATTACACGTTGCTACCCCAACTACTACCGCAGCCATCAATCAAAATCAAAACTTGCCAAAACAAATTTTGCAGCAACCTCAACCAATGGCCTTTTTTGCTAACGCAACAAGCTCACCTTTGAATTTTGTTGGGCAGCTCCATGAGTTACCCAAAAATCTAAAGAATTTTTGTACATGATTCATATATGGAAAATCTAGGACAAAAAAAGAACACATCTACGCCTTCAAAGAAATTTGTAACTGTAAATAGATTGCTCACCAAGACATTGTCTGTCGCCTATTCCCATACACTTTGGGAGAGTTTGCATACAACTGGTACCTGAATTTGCCACGAGGATCTATCTCAGTGTGGAATGACTTCGAAACCAAATTCCTCAATCAATTCAAATTGTCTGTCAATCCTGCGGTGACACATCACCAATTCATAACCATGAGGAAGGATCCTAAGGAGCCCATTGCTATGTTTAATCATTGTTTTCAAAAAATGCATCAAAAGCTGGAAGCTCCCTACACTATACCGGATGAGGCTATCATACAAGTTTACCTAAAGGCTCTAAACCCATTCACTCCCCTAGCAGATAGAGATACAATTGAAAAGGTGTATAATGAAGCCATCACTTTCACTCAGCAAATGGACCCACAAGAAGGAATTTATGCGGCTATGCCCATCTGAGTAATCTTGTGGTCCCACACCCATTTGCAGTAAACAATCAAGCCTTAGCCAACCAATTGCCCATGCAAAATCCTATACCGGCATAGCCATGTACAACCATGCCTCCACCCATTACTTATCCAGGCTACAAAGCTCATAAAATGACATTCGTAGAACAAAGGATTGTACCCAAAAATGAGCCTGATGCTCTCATGGCTTCTGAGTTAGACGCCGTAAAAAAGACCTTATCGCAACTCACTAGAGAAGTTACCAGAATGAAGCTAAACCCACCCCAAAATTAGGGTGGATACCAACAAGCATCTACTGGTCCAAATACATACTCTTAGAATCCAAATAGGGGTTTTAATGCATACAGCAACAACAACACGTAGGAGAAATCATTTGGGAAACAAAGGCCAAATCGGCCATGGAACACTAGACCAAATAATGGCAGCATCCTAGCAGATGATGCCAATACTTATGAGGCTTCAGAGGCCAATCTTGTTGGGGCTCCAATTAAGCATCAAGATAGTAATGGATATGTGAACAACTCCCAAGACCACTACACCTAGAATCCAAAGGTTTCCCCAATGCAATTCAATGCTATGGTGTTCGATTCCTACGAGTTTGGAAAAGAGGGAGGCCCAGAAACCTATACGGGAGAAGATGAATTTGTGTTCCCTTTTCAGACAGAGAGTGAGCCTGAATACTCTAGGGTGCATGCCTTCCAAAATGATCAGCAAAACTCATACAACCTCTGGAGTAGAAAGGAACCCCTCACCGATGGCATACCTCCAGGAAAGCAACCAACTCCACCAGATCCTCAGGCTAGTAACAATCTCATACCTCCAAAGGGCCCAAATGCCCCCATACCTCCTACAACAAGTACATATGTTAGTTACCGAGGAATGGCATGGTCAGGTGACAAGTATAGTGCAGTAGATGAACTCAAGAAAACTAAGGTGAACATCTCTATGTTCAAACTGTTGCAGGGCTACCCATCTCAAAAGGAAGTCCTTTTAAGATCTTTGGAGCATTCAAAACCTCGCCTATCGACCAATGGCACCAGGGTGCCCACATCTAATGTTAACACATATGAGGCATTCCCAACAGTATTCATAGATAGGATGGAGGTTCCACCATTCTTACTCAGCTTGTGAATGTTCGGGAAGAACCTACATAACTGCCTAATCGATTCAGGAGCCTCATGCAACATTATGCCCCTGTCAATTTGCCAAAAGTTGGGGATGGTGCCCCAAGTAATGAACTGGGTGGTCATACAATTAGACAAAACCAAGGTTAGAGTAATTGGTGTGCTCAAAGATGTACACGTTCAAATAGTCGCAGATCCCCAAATACAAGAACGCATTGATATACACATAGTGGACATCCCCGAGACTTATGGGATGTTACTAAGCCGAGAATGGACTAAATGCTTAAGAGGATGGCTCTCTACAGATTTCACCCAACTTTGGCTACCTTGGAGAGTTTTGAAAAACCAAATAAAGATAGATGCAGATTCAAAGCTGAAAAGGATGATCACCAAATACAATGCCCCGAATGAAGTCTTGTTCACTCAAACCAATTTAGGCACTTACCGATTGGATGACGTTTTCATGTTTCAAATCCAAGAAGGTGAAGAATCAGACCATAGTCTCGTCCAAGGTCTTCTAGAGCTGAAGATTGGTGATTACATCTTCCAAAGTTTCATCAATAGCACAATAGCTAGCCTACGACATCTAGGCCAAGACACAGATCCCAACATTTTATTGCTACCTGGATACTGCCGATTACATCAAGCTAGTCATTCCAATTTTACATGCCCCAGTTCTCAAAAATCATTGTCACAAGTGTTGGCTCAAATTGCCCGACCAAATGAGCCACCAAAAGCACAGATGATAAAAGGAGATGTACTTGGGATAGAAGATGGGAACAATGTTGCACCAAGTATGGACAACCTAGTCCTTGCAAATAGTCCACCTCAAGATCAAGATAGTGGGTCAGATCCGGAAGATAGAAGCCTTGCCCTGAACATGCTTAGTGACTAGAGTACCTCGGATGATGGAGCATGTCCCCCTTACAAGGGAATACTAGAAGATGAAGACAATGAACTCCTCAAACCTAGGCATACTCAAAATACAAGGGAATCAACTTATTCTGACAGCGATGGAGAGAGGGGCCAAAAACCAAGGACCAAGGATTTTTCTAAGAAAATTTCAACCAGACCCAGCCCTACTAAACCACCTCAGATATGGAAATTGCACTTCGTCGATTCCAAATTTAAACAAGGAGCAGGTGCAAGAATCGAATTGATAAATCCAAGGGGTAATTCTTTCTATGCTACTTATGGATTATAGTTTCTTTGTACTAATAATGTGGCAGAATACGAAGCGCTAGTTCGCGGACTCCTCCTAGCTCACGAGAAAGGAATCAAGATCTTGACGGTGGAAGGAGACTCGCAATTGGTTGTCAAGAAGATCTGTAGCCAGTATACTTTCAATGATAAGAGGCTCTCAGCCTACCAAAATAGGGCATGGGATCTGATCAATGACTTTGACGCTTTCAACATCAAAACCATCCCGAGAAGAAAGAATGTTGTTGCCAATGCATTGGCTATTTCAGCCAGCTCATTACATCTAATGGAGAAATCCAAACTAAATAAATTCTCAGTTGAACTTGTCGTAGCCCCGGCCATTCTAGACAATATCACTAACTTTCAAGTCTTCCAAGATGATCAACATATCTTAGAGTTTATCATGTGTGCTGGCGTGTTTGAAAAGTAGATCATTGACGAGGAGAAGAACGGGGAGGAAACAGTTGAACCTAAAGATCCTGATGATTATGGTGTCATAAACCTAAAAACCAATACCATACCCAAGGGAATGGTAGAACTAGAGAGGATTTTTGACAGTGATAAGACTACTATACGAAGATGCCCCGACATAACACCTGGCAGCAAAGAATGTGACACCTACAACCTGGGCACGAAAGAAGAACCAAGAGAAGTCTATATCAGAAAGGTGGGAACCAAGGAAGAAAAGGAGAAAATGGTCCAGTTTCTCACTGAATATTGAGATTTCATAGCATGGAGCTATGAATAATTAAAGACATATGACACCTCAGTCATAGTGCACAACATCCCTTTGAAGCCAGATTCTAAGCCTTTTTAACAATGACAAAGACCCGTGAATCCCACTATGGAGCCCTTAATTCAGAAGGAAGTCTAGAAGCTACTCGATGCCAGGATCATCTTCTTGATTTGACATTCTACATAGGTTGCAAACCTAGTACCTATAAGGAAGAAGACTGGAGAAATCAGGCTGTGCGTAGACTTCTGGAACCTCAACAAGTCCTCCCAAAAGGATAATTATCCGCTCCCATCTCTAGATGAAGTGTTGCAGAAGGTTAATGGATCTCAAATGATGTCATTCCTAGATGGCTACTCTGGGTACAATTAGGTGATTATGTAGGAAGAGGATAGGCTAAAAACAACATTCACCACTAAATGGGGGACTTTCGCCTATCGAAAAATGCCTTTCGGGCTGATTAATGTTGGGGCCACCTTCTAGAGAGAAATGGACATAGCATTCAAAGGATTGGTTGGAAGGTGCATCATCATCTACATGGATGATCTCATGGTCTACTCAAAAATAAGAGCTAACCACATAAGTGACCTCAGAAAATGCCTCCAGAGGTGCAGAGAATTTGGGATCTCCCTCAACCCCAAGAATTACGTGTTCGGGGTAACTGAAGGAAATCTCCTAGGGCATATCATTTCTAAAAAGGGGATATCCATTGACCTCAAAAGGGTGGAGGCAATCTTGAAATTGATACCACCTCATAGCCACAAGGAACTAAAATATTTCTTCAGAAAGATCAACTTTGTCAGAAAATTCATCAGTGGCTTCACAGAAATAGTGAAACCATTGAACGACATGCTTAAGAAAGACACCAAGATTGAACGGGCCCTCCTAGCCAAGAAGTCTTTTGAAGAGATTAAGACTGCCATTGTCATGGCACCAGTCCTAGCCAGTCCTGACTACACCATCCCTTTCAAGGTCTACTCTTTCGCGTCAGAACACTCGTGCATAGGCATTCTCATGTAGAAGAAGAATAGTGAAGACGAAAGACCCATCGCCTTTATGAGTTGCCCTTTCAAAGATGCTGAGCTTAGATTCCCAAACCTGGGTAAACAATCATTTTCTCTCATCAAGGCAGTGAAGAAGTTTAGACATTATATTTTGAGGAGTAAAGTCATCGGGATAGTTCCAGATGCGGTGGTTAAATCCCTCCTAATGTAGAATGAGCTGGGAGAATGGAGAGGAAAATGGATGGCAATTCTCCAAGATTTTGACCTAGAAAACCAGTCGATGAAGTTGGTAAGGGGCCAGGGCCTGACAAAGCTGATTTCTGAGTGTGAAGAAGGTCTGGTCTGCCAAACATACATTGACCAAGGTGTGATCATGGATGTATGGTACCAAGACATAGTGTATGACCTGTTGTAGGATCGCTGCCCTGAAGAAATGAACAGTTCCCAGAGAAGAGCCTTAAAGATCAAAAGTAGCTCCTACATGCTAAAGAGTGGACAACTCTACAAATGCAATTACGAGGGTTTGTACCTAAGGTGTTTGGATAGAATGGAGGCAAAGCAAATACTAGTGGACTTTCATGATAAATATAGAATGGGACATGGATCGATGGAAGCCACTTCTCACCAAATCCTGAGGGCAGGATATTTTTGGCCTACAATATTTAAAGATACTAGCGAGCATGTGAGATCCTACCACACTTGCCAAACTAGCGCAACTTGAGAGAGAAATCTAGCGATGCCCTTACAACCAGTCTATGAGGTATGCCTGTTTGCCCAATGGGGTTTGGACTTTGTTGGAGTGATTAACTCCCCTTCATCTATAGGACATAAGTTTATCTTGACAGCTACCGACTATTGCACACGCTGGATGGAGGCACAAGCCTTGAAGAATTGTACCACTAAAGTCGTGACCAAATTCATGGAGGAGCGCATCATAACTAGGTTTGGGATGCCTTTCTATCTAGTATGTGACAATGCCCCCTCTTTCTCTTCAGCCTCACTCACATAATGGACCTTCAAAAACCAAGTAATCCTTAAATTCTCTTCAAATTATTATCCACAAGGCAATGGCCTAGCAGATTCTACAAACAAAAATCTGACTACAATAATCAAACACCTCCTGGATGACAACCCCAGCGACTGGCACACACAGCTAAAATATTCTTTATGGACTGATCACGTAAGGATCAAGAATGCCCTGGGGATGTCTCAGTATCAACTAGTCTATGGCTTGCAACCGGTCTTTCCTATGAACCTAAAGATCCCAATTTTGAGATTCATGGACCAATACATAGGGAAGGAAGATCAGGTACAAGTCAGACTCATGAATCTCCTAAAACTAGAGGAGAAATAAACTTTAGCCCTAGAACATGTATCAAAGCATCAAGCTGTAGTCAAAAGGTGGTTCGACAAGAGGGCTACCATCAAAGCCTTCAAGATCTCTGACCTTTTCCTCATGTGGGATAAAGCATAAGAAAAGCCAGGCAGCCACACCAAGTTCCAAAGATTGTGGACAGGCCCTTACCAAATATCAGAGATCCTGGGGGAGAACACTTTTAGGACCAGCACATTGGATGGAGAGTTGACCCCATTTCCAGTCAATGGGCAATTCCTCAAACATTACTTTGGATCCTAAGCGGGACTGCCTTTCGTCCCTTGTACCATAGTCACTTTTGCATTTTTCCCTTTTTTCATTGTTGTCCTCATCGTCATTCCTTTCTTCCACTCGTGTTTGTTCTTTTCTTTTATTGGGGCTTGTTTTGTTGTTCTTTTGGGTCAGTGTGTTTTGGATCCAGTCCAAGGTGTTCCGCAAGGGGAGTAGAGATATTTCTTAGTCAAATTTCTCCAAGGATATATGCAGTGTAAGAGAACCTTCCCAAAAAGACAAAGTAGTGATGATTATCATTGATAGACAAGAAAGAGTTCAAAGTTTGGTCATCCTGATCACAAGACACATTAAGGTACGACACCAGAGGGCATTGGTTTCTAAGGCGTTTGTCAGTTGTAGCCATCCTAAGTGCATAGGTTTGGGTACCCATCGATCCCAGAACCCAAGTCTGAACTGGATGCAAAGGTAATAATGAAAGAAAGAAGAGCCCAAAAGGGAAAGCAAAAGAGACACTCAGAAGAAAAGTTCCCCAAAGAGGTCACGAGTGAAGTATCTAGGCAGCACCGCGTAATTGTTGCTCGGATTAGAAAAAGAAAGAAGAAAAGAGGTTATGGACCTGAATGCATGGAACACACTAACGTCAAAGGCTTGATACATCTCCAAGAAAATAGAAGAAACAAAATGATTTTCCAAAAAATGAAGCTCTCAAAAAGGAAGAAAGTTATAGCCTAAGAAGATAGGACAGACTTGGGTGATTATGACAACCTCTACGGGGGCTATGGATGCTTGACTGGCAGTAGAGAAAGGTTATACTTGGGACTCGAGAAAAACTTTGTCGGGGCTATGGACGCCTAACTAGCAGCAAAGCTCTTTCCGAGAAGCCTTGGTGTTATTTGGCAAAGGATGGGAATAGCTGGCAAGCACCTTGGTTATCACAACCAAAGGTCAAGAAATGAAAACACATGAACACACACAGGGAAACTAACAGAAGAACCTTAGATTGGAGGTCATTGAAGAATCATCGACTCCACCACCTCTTGGTTCTGTTCTACTACAAAGCTACTGTCCACAAGAGTGTTGATGATAAAGAAATGCCTCGGTCATTCCTCCTTTTGTTGGGGCTATTTTTTGTGGGTCCACAACACACACCCCATTTTAGGTCCTCTGACCATGGGGACCCCCTTTCTCTTTTTTCTTTTCCTCCTTTTATCGTGTCCGCCCCTCGGAGAAACCTAGTCAGCCACCACAGATGACCGTTGAAACCCAACCATAGGAAAGGAGAACCCTTTTTTGGCCTTTCGGCCCTTTCATCCTTTCAGAGGATTTAGGTCCTCCGAAATGCCAAAATGGCTGAAATGCCGAAAGGTTCTTGGTCCTCCTTCGGCATTTTTGTCAATTCGGTGTTTGAAACCCCAAAATTAATGACATCAGCCTGCGGGTTATAAAAGGGGTAGCCTCCTTTTGTCATTTCACTTTGCATTTTTATGTGTTTGTGGTCTCACTCACATTCCATCTACTTCTCCTCACTGATCGCCTCCTCTTCCAAGCCGCCTAGTTTCCCTCCCTTTGCTCAATCAATCGAGGTAGGCTCTCTTCACTCTTCCTCGCTTGGTGCTTTCAGGTTTACTTAGGTTTAGGGTCTTTTCAGTGCCCCTAGTGCCTGTCCAGCCTAGGGCACTTCATTTCGTTGCCTTTTTGGGCTTATGTGTCTTCGTGCATCGACAGGGATGTCCCTCCCTATCGTCCCTAGGGTTTTCTGGTGTTGTTAGGTCTAGGTTTAGGGTCTTGTATTTTTGTTAGTCATGGCACTTACCGTAGGTTTTCGGCCTCTGAAGGGCCAAAAACTGGATCTTCACTTTTCCCATGTGTCATTTCAGATGTTTCAGCCTTTTGAACATCCAAAAGGTCTAAAAGTCCAAAAAGCTGAAAGTGAAACCTATGATCAGTCCATCCAGATTCTTCACCATGTTCGGACGATTCGGCGTCCTTAAGAAAGCCCCTCCCAGTCTAGTGTCTGAGACTCTGAAACCCCTAATGGACTTGGCCCTACCATATACATGTTCACACTTTCATAATTTTTGGTCTTTGAACTAGTTTTCGGTGTCCAAAACCCCGAAAGGTCTGAAAGTGCAAAAACTTGCACTTTAACTATTTTTCAGCTCTCTTTACTTGCTTTCATAGTTTAAATTGTTTTTTCCTATTCAAATAAGCTACTGATATTTTCCTTTTCTTGCATGAATGACTGAACCCGAGATAACATCCCCAATGAAGTATCAATACAAGGGGAATCCCCCTAACTCAAAGGTGGGGAACAAACACAGCAAGATAACTGACACCAACATCGAGAATGTAGATTGGAATGAATTCCTAACTCAGTGCTCCCAATTGGTGAATAGATTTGAGGATTGTACCTCATTAGTCCTATCCAGGCTAGTAAATGCAGCCACACACCCATGGTTGTTTCATCTTCAGAATTGATCATCACCCTAGCTCATCATTACGATTCAGATAAGAGCGTGGCAGTAAACTTTGAGGGCTAGGTGGTGCTAGACATCAAGTCAGATATCATTAAGGACGTCTTTCACCTTCACAAAGGCATAGACAAATTCTATGACTTTTATATTGAAAATGGGACCAATTCATTTGGCAACAGGGAGAAAACCGTAAACGAGATGATGAATAAGGAATACCTCAAGCAACCACTTCCCAAGAACAAACTGGACAAGATAGACCTCCAGAGAGGTTATATGAAGGATGATATCCAGGCAGCTATAACAATGATAAGCATGGTGTATGGGTTACCACAGTCCACCCAACTCAAGCACTGGATGATCCTATTGATAGAAAGGATCCAGGAACAGAAGGCAAGATTCAACTGGGGCACCATCATCAGTGACAATCTGGAAGAGCAATTGACAGCCGTAAAACATAACCCCAAGTTTTACATGAGCACTTACGTGGTGTATCTACTAGCTGCACGGGCAGATTATCCTAGCCTCACCAAGAGGGGAAGTCTGAATGATCCAAATGCATGGCCCCATCTTGTATACCCGCAACTGGTAAAAGGAGAAAACATGCCAGAAGATTTCCCAGATTATAGTATAGTCAATGATGCATTCATATTCAATGTCATCTGATCTATTGAGGGTGACTTTTCTAAAAGGATGTCAAAAGAGGCTGTTGCTAAGGTAAGGGCCATTGGGGCCTATTTTATCCAGTTCAGGGCGTTCACATATATCAAGATAGCCAGGTCAACCTTGCAACCAAAGAAGTTGCCCAGGTACCCATCCGACTGGATAATCATATTAGAGATGGCCAGGCAGCTCATAGATGCATACAAGCACATAAAACATAAGAACAAGCATTGTTGGGACTTTCCCATCTCTTTTGGACCCTATACACTACAAGATATGAAGGTTTGCAAATCCCTTTCTTTTGAATGGGATTACTGTCCCTTACAGCTTTACAAGATAGTACAAGCCCGCTTTGATCCTATAGGTACTTATAGCCATATCATCGGCAAATTCTACGTACATGAGCCACATCTAGAAGATCATTGGATAAACTGTATAGATGATCATGAGGTCAAGATCCGAGATTACTACAGAATGAACCTAGCTCTGGAAAAAGAGGTGTTGAAGGTTTCTATTTCCTCGAAGGTATGGGAGTGTGATTCAGAGGAGGTCTTAGAAGACATTTACACAAAAGATAAGGTGTATGACCGGCCAATCATGAATGCTGAGGTGGACAAGGATGAAAATGATGACATAGACTTTAGGGAAAGGCACATGATAAAGACCACTATATCTTGGATCAAGAAGCCACACCAGATGAGTCTGATCATGGTGAAAACATTAATGGATCCCTCCAAGAAAGTAGAGAAACAATGAGGAGAGAAGTCAACAGCTCCTAAATATAAGAAGGCTCCCCCTTAGAAGCCAAGAATAGTGTATGGTCATGAATGACTAGTTGAATATGGCTCTAATCCAAGGCCCAAGAAAACTAGAATGATAGGCCAAATTGACCCACCAGTGGGGTCATCACAACCCCAATCAGGAGAAGGCCCATCTACCTCTGGCCAATCTTCCCCCACCGTTGAGAAGAAAACCTATAAGAGAAAGAAGAGTTGCAAATCTTTGTAGTTAGAGACTGTACAAGAAGAGCCTAAAGAAGAGGATGTAGGTGAACCCTTAGTTCAGAAGACCAGGTTGCAAAAGAGGAGAGAAAAGGAGACTACTAAGAAACATAAAGAGGATCCAAAAGAACAGGATAATCCTTTGGATGCATTGGGATCAGATGAGTTCATGCTTTCTGATTTTGAAGGACTGGAAGGCTTTTCATATCAGGGCCAAGATACACACTCTAGGGGACCACCTCTCATGCAACCCTAGGTAGCCCTCACTCCACCATCGCTCATACAACCTCAGGTAGCCCTTACTCCTCCACCAGTCCAGTTCACCAATCCTCCGGTGAATGTTCATGCTCCACTAGTAAACTCTTATTCTGATCCAGGGCCTAAAACCCAAGATAGTGGGGTAACTCAAAGTTTAGTAACAGATAATGTAGCTAGAGGGAGTTATGTTTTCACTCCACCACCCCACATACTTACTCCACCAACTTCCCTACCAACTCCAACACCTCCTCCTGCACTAACTCCGCCCCCGTCTACCACCACCATCTCCTCATCTCCCACTCTAATCATACCAACACTTGTTCCCTCAACATCAATCCCTCCAACATGTACCACCCAAGTTTCCATAGAAGCCGTGAGTGCTAAGGACACACCACCTTTCCATACCATGCTAGAGGCCATGACCGGTCTGAAGTCAAAGGTATCAATTGATACTTCCGATGAAGAAGCCCGGGACAAAGAAGAGGATAACGTGGTAACTAAACAAGGAGAGAAAGAAAGAGGAAGGGAAGAAGGATTAATGGATGTGGATGCTGAAGGGGAAGGAATGAAGGAAGGAGGGAATGAACAAGGAAAAGGGAAAGAAAAGGAATCGAAAAAAGAAACAGAGCCAGAAATGCAAAGCCTCACTTTAATCCTCCAGGTTGCACCATATGAACCTGTAACTACATCCGTTAAAATTGCTTGGTTTACCAAGGAGATACAACCTAGGAGAAGAACCTACACCAGTGAATTGGATGGAGAGGACACAAGTATGACATCGGTGAGACAATCTTTCCACCAGGAAGAAATTAATTCACCTACAAAGATCATGTCATATGTAACTCAAGACATTGGGGGTCATTGGAAAGCCTAGATAGCTATCCCTCCCCTGAGAACTTCTTAGATGACAGTTTCATTAGAAGGTTATACATTCAAGGAGGTAGATTTGGGTGAACCTACAAGACAAGGGAGCAAAACACTAGCAGCTTTAGGGCTGAAGCATGCTCTAGGGTTCATGAATAAAGATGAAGAAACCATCAAAACTTTAATGGACCAAAATGAAGCCTTAAAAGGGTTCATACAAAAGATGTTGGGTCCCATTGACCCAAATTGTGTAGAGGCTTCACTACAGGCCATGCTTGATAAAAGGGCTACACAAGATTTGTCGGCAGGTTTGACTCCCTCTTTTATCTAGGCAATCGCTAATTGGATAAATGACTCTAAACAATTCAGAGAGAAGGCAATCCCATCAATATTTAGGCCATGCAGGACCATATTAGTTGATGTTAATTCACTCATCGACCTGGTGGAAGATGACGGGGGTATGGATGCAGAGGTAGTTAAGTGGAAAGAAGCTCTCCAAGATTTGGAGATAATTCGAAAGCAACGCTTCCAAATTTTGGTAAAAGTCTATGAGGGCAAAGAACTGGATAAATTTGAGACTTGGACCAAGAAAATGGCCAATATAATTAAGGCTTACAAGAAACACCAGGCCCTTATAGATGAAAAGTGAGAGGAGGTAATAAAATGGATCAAAGATATAGATACCTTCTTCACAGGGGTCAGCCTCAACGTCTATCAAGATGAAAGCCAACAGGCTCTACGTCCCTCCAAGGAAGTGGTCCAACAGTTCAGAGATGTTCTGGCTAGAGTCAATACCAAGGAGGCCTTGCAGCAACTGTTCTACATGAAAGAGGAAATACATAGAATGTCACCGCATGAAGAAGAGATCACATTCTTTGCTTCTGAATTAACTATCTTCAGAAAGAAGCAAGAAGGAAGGGTCACCAAGATAAAAAGGAAGGAGATCAATTTTGAAGAGGTTCAGGAAATAGTGTAGAGGCTTTGGGCAGCTCACCCAGAGGTCCTTCCTAGATAAAGCTCCAAGGTCTAGTTTTCAGATAAGTGGGGCAAGAATTTCACAGTTGGCCAAATTTCTACTAAGGTGGAGTTTTTAACCTTTCGACCTCTGAAATTTTGGTTTTTTTGGCCTCCCAAAGCAAGGAGTTTTTCAGCCTTTTGGCCTTTGAAGATTTTGGAATTTTGGCCTCCTCAAGTTTTTTTGGCCTTTCGGCCCATGACAAGTCCAAACTTCTTGGACCTCTGAGTTTGAATATTTTGAAGAACACTTGAGAAATTTTAAAGGCATTAAAGTTTTGGGGTAGAGGTCGGGGTCTGAAAAACTGGGGGTTTCAGCAAGGTTACTTTTTCAGACACTAGTTAGACTCCAGATCACATCCATGGGAAACTTGAGTTCTTTTTGGAAGGACTAAAGGTTTCCTATTAGTTCCCACCGCCAGAAACAATTCCAGGTGAAGAATCGAAGAAGGATCCTCCAAGATCAAGAAGAACACTCCCAGTTTACAGAAGGAATTCTCCTCCTTGCTCTCTCTCCTCTTTAGAAAATTTTGTCCTCTTTACATAAGAAAATGGATTGTAAATGGGTTTAAGAATCCATGCAAGTTACATAGTATCAGTTAGCAGTAGTTTTACTTCCAGCAAAGTTCTAGTTTTAGTTCTATTTCTTCAGTTTAGACTCTTTGATGCCCTAACTCTGAAAATAAGAGTTGTAGATCAAAACTCTATATATTTTAATCAAAAAGCAATGTAAAGGGTTGACTTTTTAATACAATAAAGATCTACATTGGGTGCTTCATTCGCAGTGTGTGAATTACTGCTATGTATGCAAATTTATTGAATGTATGCTTGCATTATTCTTTATTTTCAGAGAGCCCCTTGTGTTATTGTGTTTCAAATTCGTGCTACTTTTAGTTGGAGTTTTCTGTTGTATATCTACCTTGTTGTGATGAATGCGTGGAGGAGATCATCTTTGGGCTTAATGATAAATCCATCTCGTGGGTGTGCACATCTTGGTGGCTTCGCGATTTGATAGATTTTGAATATCTTGCACGAGTGAATACATCTTCTCACCAAATGCTTGCATCTGTAGAGTAGTGAATTGTGACTTTATTCTGATTGATGCTTCATGGGTTGTTCCAAATCTCTCCAGCATTCAATTTGCAAGGAAGGGTTTACGGCGGTTTATGTCCTTAGGATTTCACTTTTCCCACAATTTTCTTTATTTCTCGTTACTCTTCCCTCTTTAAAATGTTGTCATTAATTCTGAAAATTACCATCTTAAAAACACAAAATTGCATTTTATTTACAACACCCATACTTGTTAAAGCGGAAAATACCAAAAAAAAAAGAGAACTAACAATATTTTGCAGTTTGCTATCTTAAACGTACCAGCAAAGGCCTCCTTGTGAACAATCACATTTATCTTCAACTGAGTAACCATGCAGGTAGTGACCCGACCCTAGAGAACCTTGGGAATAACTCAGTTATTCTTTCAAGAGAGGAAATTGAATCTCGAGATCCTAGCAATTTTGCTTGTGTTAAAACAATGCTCAACAGTTTGACTTTTGAGTTGACTTCTAGGCCTTAGACTCCTAGAATCAACTAGACTCAAACAACACAACCCTAATCTTTCCAAACCTAAACCATACCTCAAACACACACTAGGGACTTTATACTTAGTCCT
>MU226735.1:1548978-1559524 GCA_018584345.1 Thuja plicata
ATTGTAAACAAACTATAGGAATAGATCAAACAAGTATCATGAACAACTTAAGTTGTAAGAAAACATCGAAACATCTTACTTCGTTCAAAAACACAAAACTTATTTTAGGGTTAGAGGGGTATTACAGCCAAACCAACCTACAAGCCAAAATAGTTTAGATCTTCTAGTAGACCTTAAGGGTGCTCCTGCACCAAGAATGAAAACGTAGAGATCGAGAATGAAAATGTAGAGATTGGGAATGAAAATGGTGAGATTGAGAATGAAAATGAAGAGATTGGGAATGAAAATGTAGTGATTGATAATGAAAATGTATAGATTGGAAATACAAATCTAGAGATTGGGAATGAAAATTTTGCTCAAGATATTCAATTGGGATTGGCATAGAAAATGATGTTGATGAACCAAATGAAAATTACACATCTCTAATTTACATGGGAAATAAAGTCCCTTATGTGGAATAAAGACAAACTTTGAATTCAAGGTCTTCAAGAACACCAAAATGGTTACTTGAAATTGATGAGAAAATTATGAGGAATTTTGAAGGCAAGAGATCAACAAGAACCGTTCAATTATGGGCTTCAAAACTTTTTGATGATTTTTTAAGCAAGAAGACATTGACCGAGCATTGCCAACTTTTTGTACAATTTATAAAGATACAAAAGATTAGACCGAAGCTAGCAAAATTGAAGATTCGTATAAACAAGAAAATAGAGATAAATGTTATTATTGTGAGAAATATTTTTAGTGATCTCAATTATATTAGGAATAATAAAAAGGAAAAAGATAAGAGAGTTTCTCAGAGGGTTATTACAACCTCCTTAGTAAGTCAATATTTGGGAAAGGATCGCTTTATGAGATAAACTTGTCTTGATTTCAACATAAATTATAAAACTTTGGATAGAGCACTTGCATGAATAGTAAGACTTGAGGATCCTCTTCAAAATGATACATGGGCTTATGGTGGGAGGATTCCACATTTTGATAATAAGTTAACTGATAGTGTGAAGGAGGAAATTCAAATAATTTGACACTCTAACTCAAGAGTGTCACCAACTATTAAGGATGCCTTGAAGGAAAGAATTGGTGATTGAGACTGCACACTGCATCATAAACAATATTTAGAAGTAAGTCAAACAATGTTTTTTTTTTTCAAATTGTGAGACATATTCACCATTGCAAATATCACAAAGGGCTTTTGAATTCTTAAATCCATTTTATGGTGTACCCGTTAAGATTAGAAACACTTGTTGCAAATATCATGTGGAGTTTTCAATGCACCATGAACTTGTTAGTATTATTAGATCCAAGATTACTGAGAGAGGGGGGGTGAATCAGTAATCTAAAAATTCAAAATTTTCATCAACCATTCAACAAATTTCATAAAATAACATCTACTGCATGAATAAACAAACCAATGAAGATTAACAAACACAACCATGCAACACAATAACACCAATATTTTTCTCATGGAAACCCAACTAGGAAAAACCATGTGTGGGATGTGTTAGTACCCTAAATTTTGAGAATTTAGAAGTCCCAATCCATTATCAAGAAGAAATTTTATCCATACTATAATAATCAAAAGAAGGAAGCTTTATGACACAAATAAATAGAACTAACTAATTGAAGCCTTCAGAAAATGCTGGAATTTTGACCTGCTACAAAAATGATGCCGACAGAGGCTGAAGATGGTCGAATTTTAAAAATCTAAAAATGACCCAGTTCGGGAAATCAAATTTCCTATCTCTAGAAGAAATATTATCTTTTCATGAGGTGTTTTGGATTTTTGGCCAAAGCCAAATCCGAAAGTTAGGTAGTTATTTTTTAGTTAGTTTATTGTTTTTTCAAAATAATTTGTAATAAGGGTTATGTATTTTCACCCTAAAGAGGTGTGAAAGCCACTCAAAAACATATATATACATAATGTAAAGAGACAAGACAGGACAATACATATTTTAATAGGATATAATTGGATCACAACTACAACATGGACTCTGATATACTATTTTTTCAACATTAATAAAGATAAGTGCTCTTCTTTTTATTTGTGGTTATAAGTTATATATTTTCAATTAGTCTTTTGGATATTCTATTTTATAGAGTGTTTCATTGTCTTAAATTCCCTCAGTATCATAATTCAAAATTAATATATATATTTTAAATATCAATTGAAAGATCTGCGTATCTTCTTTTGTTTTTATCGGTCTCTTAATTTGAGTTAAATTCAATAAGATTAGATATATAGATTTATTTGAATTATAAGTCAAGTGGAAGCCTATGAAGTGATAGTCTCACTTTATTAAAAGAAAATTTTTAAAACTATCTCCGATTGTACATAGGATTGAGAATTTTCTGACTCTATAGCCCATGTATTTAGAAGGCATTGATCTAATCATTATTTGAAAATTGTCATTTGGTTCATACTTTGTAGTTTGTAGATTATTTAATAATTATTTCAAAAGCATTACTTTTCATTCCTTAGTATAATCCATTTTAGTTAATCTTTATAGAGTAGAGATTATCAGGAGATTTGTTGCTTTCCTCCAAGGATCATTCACCACCTTTGGAGGAACTTTGTTTTGTGTACATAGTGGTGCGACATAGTGAATTTAATTGTTCAAGGTTAATTTAGGCCTACCAACCTTGGCTTGATTAAGCCAAAATTGCAAAGGTATCAAGTGGTGCATCACCATTATACCTGTCAATTGGCCAAAATCAAATCCATCATTTTTGGGCACCAACAAATTGGTGACTCTGTTGGGGAGTTGTATATGAAAGACAATTTTGAAGATTACCTAGAAGCTCTGGTGATATAATTAAGACTCTAATAGAGATAAGAACTCAGAAGATAGTAAGTTTTTTCCTTCTAGAAAGAAGGTGGCGACTCTATTTAACAAAACATTTTAGTCAGTGACTATACTGAGGGAGAAGACCTAGAAGGAGATAAGTAAAGTTTTCCTCTTTAAAGAGGTGGCGACTCTATTGAAAAGAACCTAATATATAAAGAAAGAAGTTACTACAAATTTAGATATTCAATATGTACCAGAATACATATTCACATAAAGTATCAAACTTTTATGACCCCAGACCAAAATATATTATTGAATTATATAGACCATTGAGTTTTGATAAAATCCCTGGAGGTCAGAAAGAGTTTCCTCTTAAACTAAAAAAATATGTTCCAAAATTTTGTGGAGATGGATCAGAATCACCAATGGAGCATTTACACGCATTTTGTAAATTTATTCTAGATTTTCATATCTATGCAGAAGATGTGATTATGAAACTATTTGTAAGATCATTGACAGATCATGTAGGTTTACTTTTTAGCATGACAACTGAACAAAGTATATCATCATGGAGAGAGCTTGAGAAATGGTTTCTTGATATGTTTCATTATGCAAGTGAAGATGATATGCATTATGAACAGGATAAGATTTAGGATCACAATATGGAAGAGGAATCTTACATGTCTCCACTTGATGCATTTTTTAGCTTGGAGAGATTTGAAGGGGAGTCTTCTGCACATTTGCTGATAAGAACGGTGGACATTCTTTGAGAAATACTTTCAAACATTATGCCTTCACAAAAAGAAGTCATGAGAAAGGTCAAAAAATTAGGAATTACATCAGATGATCCTTCAATAAAGTTCCTTGTGCATATATTAGAAGAAGATGATGAAGACAAAAAAAGGGAGGCTATTGCTCAGATTGAACAAGGCCTTGTGCTTGATGATTATCTTGGTGAGGAAGATGAATGCACTAGTCATATAGAAGATAAACAAGCATCCATTCTTGAGAACCATAATAATACTTGTGATGACATGGAGGATAAAAATTCGGATCAGATTGAAGAAGAATTTGTACATGATGAGATGTGTATGGAAACATGTATCAATGACCATGATGATGAGGAAGAAAACCTTCTCAGTACAAGAGAAATTTCAGCTTTGTTAGAAATGTAATATCAAAAACATGTTGAGAAGAGTGGTCAATTTTGTTTTCATCATGATAAGAAAGTTAATGGATCAGTATATATTCAGGGAGTACTAGATGAAGGAGATGATAAATTCCAAAAATCAAATAGATGAGATAAAATAGAACAACATACAACATATGAACAGAAGGAAGTTTTAGAAAATAATGTTAATGAAGATATTAGTCTTATTGATGAAACATCCAATGATCCTGATGAAAACTCTCATGAAGGTGTGCCTAAATTTTCTTGTTCCTGAATCCACTGTTTGAAGAGGAAGTAGAGGAAGATAAATTTGTGTTCTCTATGTTCCGAAATCCATTATGTAAAGGAGATTTTATATACAATCAAATCTATCAACATCGTGATGAAGGTAGCAAGCCTAATGATGATTTTGAAGTTGATAACACTCAAAATATGTATTCAGAAAGTGAGAGATGCATTATCTCATCCTATGAGCAGAAGTTGTATCAAAAATGTGAAGATGAGATGGAATCAAACAAACATAATGAGGAGAATGTGTTGAATATTAGTTCTAAAAATTATCTGAGTATCCTATCTGATCAAATTATTGATAAGAATGAAGTTCCTGAATGTGAGTTATCTCAAAATCCTTTTTGTGAAGAGAAACAACATCTTGAGTATAAGGAAGATTGTGTATGTAAAGGCATCCACACAGAAGAGATTAATCTAGTTACTTGTAGGTTTGATCAAATGCATGGGGATATTCTATTTAGCAAGGACTACATTGCACCTGCTGACTTCCCTAAGAGTAAACAAAGGTCAAAGTGTGTTAATAAAGAAATGAATATTGTCCATGAGAATGGTGGCATCATATTAGGGAGATCCAAAGTATTACATGATCAGAATTATGTGTTTGATAGAGGAAAGTAGTGTTCATTTTTTTGGGGCCTGGGGCCACCCAATTTCACTTTGCATCAGATTAAGAGTGGATACTTGGTCTACTTCTCCAGAGATAGCTGGAATATCGCTATGCTCACAGAGAGCATACATCCCCAGAAAGAGCCACTGTTAGTACCCTAAATTTTGAGAATTTAGAAGTCCCAATCCATTATCAAGAAGAAATTTTATCCATACTAAAATAATCAAAAGAAGGAAGCTTTATGACACAAATAAATAGAACTAACTAATCGAAGCCTTCAGAAAATGCTGGAATTTCAACCTGCTATAATGATGATGCCAACAGAGGCTGAAGATGGTCAAATTTTAAAAATCTAAAAATGACCCAGTTCGGGAAATCAAATTTCCTATCTCTAGAAGAAATATTAGCTTTTCATGAGGTGTTTTGGATTTTCGGCCAAAGCCAAATCCGAAAGTTAGTAGTAATTTTTTAGTTAGTTTATTATTTTTTCAAAATAATTTGTAATAAGGGTTATGTCTTTTCACCCTAAAGAGGTGTGAAAGCCACTCAAAAAAATATATATACATAATTTAAAGAGACAAGACAAGACAATACATATTTTAATAGGATAGAATTGGATCACAACTACAACATGGACTTTGATGTACTATTTTTTCAACATTAATAAAGATAAGTGCTCTTCTTTTTATTTGTGGTTATAAGTTATATATTTTCAATTAGTATTTCAGATATTCTATTTTATAGAGTGTTTCATTGTGTTAAATTCCCTCAATATCATAATTCAAAATTAATATATATATTTTAAATATCAATTGAAAGATCTGTGTATCTTCTTTTGTTTTTATCGGTCTCTTAATTTGAGTTAAATTCGATAAGATTAGATATATAGATTTATTTGAATTATAAGTCAAGTGGAAGCCTATGAAGTGATATTCTCGCTTTATTAAAATCAATTTTTTAAAACTATCTTTGATTGTACGTAGGATTGAGAATTTTCTGACTCTATAGCCCATGTATTTAGAAGGCACTGATCTAATCATTATTTGGAAATTGTCATTTGGTTCATACTTTGTAGTTTGTAGATTATTTAATCATTATTTCAAAAGAATTACTTTTCATTCCTTAGTATAATCCATTTTATTCAAGCTTTATAGAGTAGAGATCATCAGGAGATTTGTTGCTTTCCTCCAAGGATCATTCACCACCTTTGGAGGAACTTTGTTTTGTGTACAGAGTGGTGCGACATAGTGAATTTGATTGTTCAAGGTTAATTTAGGCCTACCATCCTTGGCTTGATTAAGCCAAAATTGCAGAGGTATCAAGTGGTGCATCACCATTATACCTATCAGTTGGCCAAAAATGAATCCATCATTTTTGGGCACCAACAAGATGACACCCAAAAATAATTATACACTCTTTTGAAGTACGTTCGGTTAAGAGTTTAGCCATGTTAAGAGCTTACAAATGCCCGGTTAAGAGAAAGACCATGTTAGGAGCCACCCGATTAAGGGATCTACCTCTAGCCCTATTAGGAGCTTTACCATGTTAGGAGTAGCCCTAATAAGGGATTTAAAACCCTAATTAAAGAGTCACATGGTTAAAGGATTTATAATTTAGACTTGTTAGGGTTTACTCGGTTAAGGGATTTAACTTGATTAAACTCAAGTGAAAGTGATCTGAAAAGAATAGCACTCCTCTACTAGTATAGATCCAGTTCAAGCTCAATCTCTGCTTAACATGCAAACAATCTTCTCTCTTATCTCTTCTCTTAATCGCACCACTGCATCCACAATCTACACTTGTACATTTCATCATCATCATCATATATATATATATATATATATATATATATATTGTTGGAATTGGTTTCTGATGTTGTTGGCATTCATGTTTTGTCACTGATGTCAACATATGTTTCCATGGAGGGAGATCAGATTGGTTATTATTGTTGCTTGATGACTGACAAAAGTGTACAGGTATTGTATTGTTGATTATGAATGAGAAAATATGGTGATATGTATAGGGATATATTGTGATCTTATTTCTAAGGTTGCATGGCTTAATATTAAATATTGGATGAGTTATAGATTTTTTAGTGAAGACTGGGTACTGGATGGTGGCAGTGATCTTTGACAGAGTTAGTCTTTGTGTTTTAAGCATAACTTATGTGCGACATGGATTCAGGTTATGTGAGCTTAAGGGATGGAAGAAGACATAATAAGGAAGGTTGTTTATGTTTCAAGGGTCATAGGACTCTTGGTGATGTTATTTAAGGTGTGTGTTCTAGAGGAGACCTATTTGGGGCCAACTTCAGCTATGAAGCGTGTATTATGGATTGCAAGCGTGGATTATGGATCTTATATTATATTTGATGTTTGCTTGTTATAGGTATCATGTGTATCTTAGCAAGAGGTTATGTAATTATTTGTACATTGGGGAAGCCTAATTGGACGACCTAATTGATTATTGTAATAGGGTATATAGGAGAGAGATTTTCTTGTTGGAAAGTGTGTGTGAAGAGTATGCAAAGTGGAAATGTATTTATGGAAGCTGCGAGATTATTGCTGCTAGATTTAAAATAGAGGTTGTGATTATGTTACTTCATTGGAACTGACCAAGCAAAGACAATTGCTACCAGATAGTTCACTAAATTGTATATCTTGTATACATTTGTATTTCAGACAGTAAGTCCTGAGGGTGGATTTAACCTTCTTTAGGTAGTGTGCCTGGGCAGTGAGCCCACTATTACTCTTGACTCCTAATAGGGTATGTTCTTTAACATGGACCGTGTATTGTAATGCATCAATAACCTTCTAACAGGGCTAAATATTTTAACAGGGATACTATACTCTCAGTACATCATTTGTGGGTGCTAATTCCCACTGGGGTTTTACCTTTAATCGGGTTTCTTCGACAATAAAGGATTATTTTATGGTGTTTTTATTTATTGTGTTATCATTTGGATTAAAATTTTGATGTATAAAGTTTAATGTATAATAATTTGTCTCACAACTGATTCACCCCCCTCTCAATTGTGTTGGTGGACTGTTATTCCTAACAATTGGTATCAAAGCTACTAGTACTTTGAGAGAAATATTAACATCTTGAGGTGATCCTGAAGATGAAATTCTATAGGAAGGATAGTCCGAAGTTTGATCTTGAAAACTTTGACAGTTGGAAGAACAATATGAGAACACATTTTATATGCTTGGGAATCGACTACTAGATGATTACAAAGAAGGATGTATAGATGAAGGTTGAGGATGAACTAGATAAAGCTAATAATGAAGAAAAGAAGATATTTTCATATAACATGGCTGCAAGAGAAGCACTAATTAGTGCGTTCTCTGAAGGTGAATTCACAGAGCTTAAAGATTTAGATTCTACACATAAAATTTGGTCAAGACTGGAAGCACTATATGAAGGATATAAGTTTACTAAGCAAGAGAAGTTACAAAACTGGAAGACAAGGATGGAAAATCTAAAAATGAGAGATGATGAGAACATTACAGCATATGTATAGAGAACTACATAAGTTTTTATTGGGATTAGAAACTCTCGAGGCACATACAGTGAAGAAGAAGTGATTGCAAAGATTCTTAGATCTTTGTGTTTGAAATGAGTTGAGTAACTAAGAGGGAAGGGGTGAATCAGTTACCACAAAAACAAATCCAAGTTCCTTAGATGTCTTAAAAAAATTTATCATTGTTGCTCGGTTAACACAAATATTCTACTATCACTCGATTTACATAGAAAATCTTAAGATATTAACTGTGATTATCCTTTACTAATTAATTGTAGAAACATAAACCATAAAGTAAATAATATGTACATAGATAAAACCAAGATTTAATGTGGAAATCCAATATGGGAAAAACCACCAATTGTAACTAGTCACTATTTTTCACTCTTCTGAAGTGAGCCCTATTAGGAGCCAACCCTGTTAAAGGTTACAATAACGCACTATTAGGTGTGACCTTATTAAAGGATGTAGTCACCCTGTAAGGAGTTGCCTTGTTAGAGGTCTCCAAACACTTCAATGTAGAAATGTCACCTTATGAGAGGATTTACAAAAGACTGTTAAGTCTACTCTGTTAAGAGATTTTGATCACTGCTACAATTGTTAGAGAGTAACAATGGATTGACTTGTTTTGAGAAGCAACCATCTTTGTTGATTCAGATCTCTGATCTAGATTTAATTACTTGATCCTCACTAGTCAAATATTATGTTGCAGCTCTATGTGTTCTATCCTCAATCCAAATCCCATCTGATTTTGCCTCCACACTTCATGTCATAAACACATATCTCGCTTTCTTAATTTCTTCATATTCAATCCAAACTTGACCTTATATATATATGATAAGCCTTGTCAAGTCATCCTTAATAACCTTCCAAATAATCAATAAAACTTAAGTTTGTCAACTTCATATAACTAATTAACCATAAAATATAAACTGATGTTAGTCGGCTGTCACTAAAAACATAACTCGGTTAATACTGAAATCCACCAATGCCTGACCGAAACTGCAATGTCCGAGTGAACTCGGTTAGAACTAAAAATCACTTTGTTCTTCTTCAATGCCTGAGAGTACTTGGCATGAATTTATTATTCTTGGATAGGGTTAGACATTTGTGTAAACATCACTACATTTGTGTAAACATCAATAACAATACACAATTGAATAATTTTCATCAACAATCTCCCTCTTTGGCATTGATGGCAACACAACATGTCATAATACAAAGAATTATAGAGAAACATACATAAGAATAAAGTTTTATTAATTTCCTTAGCTTAATTATGATTCTCATCCAAATACTCCCTCTGTAATCACTAAAATATAGATTTCTCCCTCTTACATTAGTCACTGTTCTTGATAAAATTTCTCCCTGTGTCATCAATCTCTCCATTAGTAATCTTTATGACATCAATAATCTCTCCCTATTTGACAACCAATGCCAAAGACACCATCCAATACACATCTAATGAAGTTGTAATGTACCTGTTTGTAATAATTCATATGCAATAAGCTCTAAATATCTATATCAACATCTTAAATCTATTTTGTAGCTCGGTTGATGCATCACTAAACTATGTTTTAGTGAGCCTCAGTTAGGGGAATCACCCCTAGCTTTCCTCTAAGATACAAAAATGCATCCTTAGGTAATGGTTTTGTGAATATGTCTGCAATTTGTTCTTTAGTATTCACATATTCCAATCTTACTTCCTTATTCTGAACCAATTCTCTCAAGAAGTGATACTTTATTGCTATATGCTTAGTCTTAGTATGCATCATAGGGTTCTTTGAAATGTTAATAGAACTGGTGTTGTCACAGTAGATAATAACTCGTTATTTGATTTCTTCCTTCATACCAGACAGCATCTATTTGAACCATATGATATTTGAACAATTTACTATTGCAGCAACATACTTTGTCTTTGTTGTAGACTGAGAAATGCAGTTATGTTTCTTGCTTGTCCAGGAGACTAATCTCTTTCCAAGAAATAATGCTCCACCACTTGTTCTCTTCATGTCATCAACACTTCATTCCTAATCAACATCAGTAAAAGTCTTCAAATCAAAGTTTCCTCCTTTCTTATACCATAATCCATAATCTTCAGTACCCTTAAGATATCTCAGAATCCTTTTGATAGCCATTAAGTGATTCTCTCTAGGATTAGCTGA
>MU226735.1:1608925-1639629 GCA_018584345.1 Thuja plicata
GGCATGATTATGGCATTTTTCAAACTCTTCCTAGATAGGGAGCAATAAGTCAGTTTTAGTGATTTGTATCTAACCATTGCTCTTTTATGCTATTTTTCACTAATCTAATGACTTATTGAAGTGTTGTATCACAGGTAACAGGTGCATCATTTGACACTCACAACATGAACTTTCATTGAGATCAAGATAAAATAGATTACCTTTTGTTTGTCTGCCAATTCCAACTAGGTTTCCCTTACCATCTAGGAGCTTGGCCTTACCATTCATGAATTCTACCTTGAAACCAAAGTTATTTAGATGTGCCACACTTAGTATATTATGCCTTAGTCCTTCAACCTAATAAGCATTATCACATGTGATTCCTTCAGTTAGAGCAATACAACCTTTACCTTTCACATAGCAGGGTTCATCATTCCCAAAACTGATACTCTCGCCATCATAGTGCTCAAGATGTTCAAATTTGGTTTTATCACCAGTAATGTGGTGAGAACAACCACTATCAATCATCCAAGTGTCATTCTTGCTAATATGAGAGTAAAGTGCAGTCTTTTCATTATCTTAATTATATGACTCATCCTTAATAGAAATATAAACCATTTCATCTTCATCTTCATCACTATCAGAATCTTTAGCAATATAACAAGATTTCTTACCTTTGTCCTTGTAGCTTTTGTAGCTTTTGAAATCGTTCTTGCCTTTGTACTTGTTGAACTTTCTCTCACCTTTGTCTTCCTTGTTTGGAAACTTAGCAGCAATGTGACTAACCTCATCACATGAAAAGCAAATCAATGGTATTCTTCCTTTGTACTGTCCTTTTCCTTTTGCAACTCTCCTTGCAAGTAACGCTTCAATGATTTCCAAATATTCATCATCACTGTCACTATCAATCTATTTTCCTTTCATCTTTCCAAGGTTCAATTTAGCTTTGAATGCAGACTAAAGATTGCTAGGATTAGGAGAATAATTATCAAAGTTGTCCAACTCAAAAGCTTTAAGTCTTCCAACCAATCCATCTAGAGTTACATCATTAATGCATCTCATCTCTTGAATAGCTGAAACTCTAATTTCATAGATAGGAATTAAAGTTAGCAATACCTTGTTGACCATTGTTTTGTCTTCAATTGTTCCACCGGAAGCTCTGATTGCACTCACACTTTTCTTGATTCTTTCACTGTACTTTGTAATGTCTTCTCCTTCTTTCATTTTCATTAGATCAAACTGACCTCTAAGACTTTTTTCTTTAGCTCTCCTTACATTGGCATCTCCTCCAAGTATATCATGCAGTTTCTTCCACATATCATAGGCAGTAGGGCATTCCTTGACTTCATCAAATTCGGAATAGTTGAGTGAAGAAGCAATACCAATCATCATTATGTTGTGATGCTTCGTGTCCACCATCTGTTCCACAGACATAGGTCTCGGCAATTCTACATACTTGTGATCTAGGAATTGCAAACCAGTGTCTCCAATAGTAGATAGATGTAGCCTCATCAAATCTTTCCATGCAGTGAAGTTGTCCTTGTTAAGTTTAGGAATCTCCCTTCTGTAAGACATCTTTTATCTTTAGAAATAAATTTGCTAAGCTAACCAATTATGATGGTGGTGTTGTGAGATTTGGTGACAATACTTTAAGCTTATCATTGGAGTTGGATCTTATATTTCTCTAGATGGAGAGATCAATATTGACAATGTGTTACTTGTTGATGGACTTAAGCATAATTTGTTGAGTGTTGGACAGCTAGTGGAAAAAGGTTATCAATTGAAATTCATTGATGGAAAATAATCTATCAAAGTCAAGAGATTTGATCGCATCTGGTACTAAATCTAGAGGTAATGTATTTGAATTAAATACATCTGAGTCTTCTTGTTTTGTTGTGAAGGTTGGTTAAATTTGATTATGGCATAGAAGATTTTGTCATGTGAATTTTGATGATATTGTGAAGGCAAGTGTGACTAATGCAGTTAGAGACCTACAAAATATTGTGAAACCATCTAACACCATGTGTAGAGAATGTGTAATGGGGAAACACACTAGAAGTAGTTTTAAAAGAAAATCTTACTCAACGAAAGAGAAGTTGGATGTAGTGCATAAAGATCTGTGTGATCCTACAAGAACAAGATCTTACTATGGTGAAAGGTATTTTATAATTTTTGTTGATGAATTTTATAGGATGATGTAGGTTACATATCTAAGAGAGAAATCTAAGGCTTATGACAAATTCAATATAGTCAAAGCAAAAGTTGAGAATGAATCATGCTTAAAGATAAAATGTTTGAGATCGAATAGAGGTGGAGAGTTTACTTCAGATTTGTTCAATACCTACTGTGAAGAGAATGGAATATACAGACAAACATCTACTCCTAGGACACCACAACATAATGGGATAGCAGAGCGAAGAAACAAAACAATATTATATGCTGCTAGAACTATGTTGCTAGAAGGAAATGTATCTCATGTTCATTAGAGAAAAGTTGTTGGTACTGATGTTTATACTTTGAACAAAATTTAGATCAGAGAAGGTTTAAGTAAGACTCCTTATGAATTATGGTTTAATCATACTCCTACTATGAAATATTTCAAAATATTTGGTAGTAAATGTTATATCAAAAGAGATGATGAGATAGGAAAGTTTTATTCTAGAAGTGATGAAGGGGTCTTCCTTGGTTATTCCACTAAAAGAAAAGATTATAAATGTTTTAATATGAGATTGAGGAAGATGATTGAAATTTCTAATGTGAGGATTGATAAAAAGTTCCAGATTCAGGATAGAATATACGACTGCAACCAAACTACAAAGATCAAGAGGTTACTTCATATCAAGAAGAACCTTTTGAGATTGACTATGAGATTGGGATATGCCAAGATGACTCAAATGAGCTTACTAAAATTCTTAAGACTCCTAAGTATGTTAAGATAAACCACCATGAAGATCAAATTATCAGAGATGCAAATAGAGGAATGATGACAAGATCGAGATCAAGTTGAACCAAAATCTACTGATGAGGCATGTAGAGATGAATCTTGGACTAAGATTATGCAGAAATAATTGGAATAGATAAAGAAAAATAACACTTGGGAACTGGTTCCTAGACCTAAAGATAAGAAAGTTATAGGAACTAAGAGGGTTTTCAGAAACAAGATGAATGAAGAAGGAGTGGTTGTAATAAATAAGGCAAAACTGGTTTGTAAAGGCTACTCGCAACAAGATGGTATAACTTTGAAGAAACATTTTCTCCTCTTGCTGGGCTTGAGGCTGTAAGATTATTTCTTGCTTATGTTGCACATAAAGACTTCAAAGTATATCAGATGGATGTGAAATCTACATTTCTGAATGGATATCTAGAAGAGGAAGTATATATTGAACAACTTAATGGATTTCCTTTGACATAAAATGAGGACATGGTTTGCAAGTTGAGGAAAGCTTTGTATGGACTGAAACAAGCACCCGTGTGTGTATTTTGTGGTTCCTGCAAACTGCAACACAACACTTCAATAAGTCATTACATTAGTGAAAAACATAGAATTAAACACTAAAACTGGCTTATTGCTTCCTATCTAGGAGGAGTGTGAAGAATGCAATAATTTCCCTCAGATTATGCATTAATTAGTGACATATACAACCTAGAATGGAAGATTCAATTGAAAACAAGCCTAAATGCTCAAGAAATGATTCATTTTAGTTCTATAATTGAAGATTATAACAATGCAAATGAGATTTGATCTAAAATGCATCAAGATTTCTCAGAATGCTAGCAGCATAAGTTTACTTCTAAAATTAGGGGCCCATTGAGCTTAAAATTCATTCTATTTATAGAAGAATTAGGTGAATGAGAGGTTGAGATTGAAAGTGGAAGAGAGATGGAGATTGAATCTTTGGTGATCCATGTGAGGTGATTCAAGTGATTTCACTCCCATTGGTTAGGGAATTGACTTTCCCTTTTGTAAATGGGAATGTAATTTGAGGATTTATTTAATTCCTTTTTATTAATTACTTTAGCCATATTTTTATTTGTTTTAATTGAATTAAATTGTTTTTTATTTAATTCAATTGTTTTGATTTATTTGATTTAATTGGCTAAGGCAATTAATTTGATTTAGTGATTAAAACCACTTAGGAGATTAAATTTGATTTTATGCCAATAAATTGAAGAATTGTCTTGAAATAATTAGGGGTATGATCACACTTAGGGAAAATAGGGTCTATGGTCAGAGTATACCAAATTAGGGTGGTTACATTTGCCCCTCTTTGAATAGATGTGCGAGCAGCGCATTGATTCAAAGAAATTTTTTGATGTTGACTTCAGAAAGTTTGAGAATTTTGCACTTGATCGAACGAAATGCCTGATGAGATCAGTCTCACACTTGATTGAACTAAACTGATATAATTGACTTGAACATGATCAAACAAAGGTCAATAAGCAAAGATCTTAAAGATACCAATTCTAAACTTGGTTGTTATTTAAAAATTGATAATACCGACTTCGAACTTGATCGAACGAAGGACAGTACAAAGCTTCCAAGAGATTAATAAGAATCTAAGAAAAGTAGACATAGGATATCCAACTTGTGAGAACCAAAGCCTTCAATCCAACAGTCCTGACTTAATCAAGAAACTATCATGCCTTTAGTTGTTTGGTAATGAAGTCATTTTAATGTTTTTTTGAGCAAGAATTTGATTGATTTGAGTGTGATCATGCCCCCTCAGGAACGAAGTCAAAGGAAAAGAATAAAAACCTCTGTAGAGTGATGTATCACTTGAACTGATCGATTGAATCGAGAAAGAATCAACTTAGAAGAAGTGGAGAAATGAAGGTGTGTTAAGAGAAAACATAATTTTACCAAGTTAATTACATTAAAATGTGAGTTTTGAGTCTGATAAAATGATGTTTGACCAAGATTTTTGATGAATAATGTGCAATTTGATTATATGGAACCTAAAAAACTGATTGCATAAAGCTTGCAAATCATTTTCAAAACATATAGAGCGATTTTGCATTTTTTGGTAATTGTCATAAAAATTTTACTCTATTGTGTAGAACCTTGTCTGCGCATTCGATTTCATTCTCAATTGAGCATAAAGAGAAAAAAATGAGTTTCAGTTGTCGTGGAGGAATTTCAGAGCTCCTAAATAGCTCAAAAAGTCAAATATATAGGTCTAAATTTACTTTTTACTCACTCATTTTCACTTTTCACCTTGGTAATTTAGAGAGCTCTGCAGAGAAGATGGTGGTCCCCATGGAGAAGCATCGTTTCAAGCTCAGTCAGCAACATCAACATCCAGCTGACTGCCCACTTTTGGTAAGTATTCGAAAACCTATCTTGTGAAGTTTTCAGTTTTCAAATTTATGCATTTTTGTTCAAGTTATAGGCATTTTGATTCTGCGTCATTTGTGGCATTTAGCATCGCTTCCTTTAAATCCTGTGTCGCTTCTTTTTTTTCCCCAAATTCCTGGGTTGCTTCCTATAAATTCAGGATCACACCTTGTCTTTGATTTTTGTGTCACATGTTGTAGGATATTGTAGGTTTTTCAAGTTTTCACACCCTGTTGAAACAGGGTCGCACACGACATCTCGTGTCATTTCTTGCGAAAATAGAATCGCATCCTGGATGCCCCATCACATCCAGGGAATCAGGGATTGCATCTTGCAAAAGGGATCACACCCTGCAAAAATAGGGTCACTTCTGGTGTTTAACTTAGTTAACTTCCCAGTTTGACTATTTTTCTTTTGTTGACCATCAAATACACTTAGATGATAGGTTTTATGTTGAGTTTGCTTAGATAGAACACTAATTTTGAACTTGTCTATAATTACTATCTGTGCAACAGGTTCCTTTTGAGGTAGTTTAATTTTGAGGACCACATCTTGGCCGTGTGCTTGCTTTGTCGAGGTCTTTGACTGATGATGAGGCCAAGTTAGTCGCCCGTGTTGGGTTATTGTCTCTAAGGGATTTACCCGATATTAGGGTAAATCAAGGGTTGTTGACTGTCCTGGCCGAGAGGTGGCACTCAGAGCACAACACCTTCCATCTACCTCCTGGGAAGATGACTATTACACCAGAGGACATGTGGCAAATTCTAAGAGTTCTTGTTATTGGTCGAGAGGTGCAGTTCGATTCGACCTCTACTTCATTGATTGTGGCAACACAGTGATTCTTTGCTGATGATACTATTACTCACTGGTATCTGACATGGGACTACATGTGTGATCACTATGAGTGCCTTCCTATATACTTGGCTAGATTGATCAGAGGCGTCCTTATGCCCGATAAAGGACAACACAAATTCATGGTCGGTTGGGTTGACATGCTCTAGCAGATGATTGTGTTGAGACGAAGATTTGTATGGGCAGTTGCATCCTTGTACACATGTACAAAGAGTTACATGAGATAGTGTACCATTATTCACGGAGAATGACTGTTGGCATTTTGGTACTTCAGATCTAGGCCTGGGAGCATATCCCAATTACACAGTCGATAGTGGATAGGCAACGTCTAGCAAAGCATCCATATATATGTGTACTCAGGTTGGATACAATAGCCCCATCTAGGCAAGGTGGAGTATTGGCATCATCTTCTGGATGATATGACTGTAGTAGTGTGGCATCCCTACCTTGATTGTGAGGAGTGGGTATCAGGCAGGTGTCAAATGCCTTGTTATTTCCAGAGCGGGTACCAGATATATCATTGAGAGATTCTTAGTTGCATGTGTATTGAGGCAGTATGGCCAGATGCAGGGCAAGTTCTAGGATACATCTGTATATGCTCGGATCAGTGATGAGACACCATTGTGGGGACCACAGTTGGGTTATGAGACTACTTAGAGAGATATTCAAGAGATGGTAGCAATACCTTGGGATCTGCAGTCTGATGTAGCAGATGTTAGATGTTCTAATGGTTTACATGCTCAAATGCTTCAATATCCATTTCCATGGTTTGCAGCACCTGACAAGGCTATTCCACATATTGAGGATCCACTAGATTATGATCCCACTGACAATCGTCCTGTCTGAGGGTGAGGGGGAGCACCCAGAGAGCAAGGAGCCGTGGGGAGAGATAGAGGCAGGGATGGTGGGAGACATGGGAGAGATACTAGGTCCCCTCCTCCTAATAGGGGACATGGTCCAGATGATCAGGATGTTGTTGATGATAGGGGTGGAGGTGCGGTGGGTGGTGGAGAGAGCACTAGTGGTAGTGGGAGGCAGACTCACTTCAAATTCATTGCTCCCCAGTGGGACCTAGGTCCACTTTTGACTAGAGATCTACAGAGACAGAGGCAGCATTAGCAGGATGCTCAGCAAGACAGGACATAGGATAGGTCCTATGGATGAGATATAGGTAGAGACTCTTCTGGTAGAGACGGAGATGCATTGCCTTAGTGTGAGAATGAGCGAGAGTAGCTTAGAGCACAAATTACGACTTTGGAGGCTCTACTTGCAGATAGAGATACACTGCTTGAGCAGCTCAGGGAAGAGAGGGAGAGGCAGGGTGATATCCTCATAGCAAAGAGAGACACACAGGCTCGGATAGCTACGCACCAGGGATAGAGAGAAGCTTATTATTTTGGTTTATATCATGTTGCAGTTCCAGAGGGTCAGAGAGCACTTTCTTTTTCACGCCTGGCTCAGTAGTCTGAGGGGGCCATGCCTCCACCAGCTCCATTTGTTCCACCACCTCCTCCTCCTCCTCCTCCTCCTCCTCCAGATCAGGGAGAGGGTGGTAGTCAGTCCTGATACTGCATATTGTCATATGTTTGAGATTATATAGTATATTTTGATCCTTCTGAGATCATTCTTTTGTACGATGACATTTATACATGTATATTTGATTCACTTGATACCCTGATACTCTTTTGTAGATAGTTCCATGTTTTTGATATGATCCTTATCTGATATATCTAATACAATTGATATTGAGTTTTGATATGTTCATGGGTTCTCATGCTTTGATAGATGTTTAGATTTTTATGCACATGTGATTATGTTTATCTTGGTCTCTTGATGAGTTAGATTAGATATGTGATGACATCATTTATGCTTGTTTGATTTTTTACTGATATAAATGTGTTTCAAATGATACTAAGTGAATATGAAAATGAATGTTTTTGAGCTTTTTCCTTATGCAAATAAATGTATGGATGCACTTAGGATGTAAAATTAAATGCAATGCTTGAATTCTTTGTTTTTATCTTTTATCTTTTTCATTTATGAATGCAGAATGTATGTCATGGGTATGCAATGACATTAATATCAGTAATATTGATGTATGTAATTAACTTGGATTTTGGATGAATCAAGAATTTATTTTAAGCTCAAGTCCTTTTTATTCTTTGTAAAATGAATCACACACTATTTAAATGCATCTACATGCAGACTCTTAGGACTGTCACTGATTTGTATTCATTGTAGCATTTTATCATCATTGGGTGTTTGTTGTAACAGACATCACTTGATAGTACAATTGTCACTAATACCCACTGGTATCATGAAAGTATGAATACTATGTGTATTGGATGCAATGTCAGAAATAAACTTAGGCATCAAGGCATAGAAGCTAGGACGACAAGTTAGTTATCTCTTTTTACTACTAAGAATTAGTTTCTGTTCTAGTGTAATGTAAAATATGTAACTGGTAATGACCTTGAAAATTCATATCCTTGGGTACATTATGGAGCATACACCTTAGTGAGAATCCGATTTAGAAAATAGACAAGGAAATTGTTTCAACCTCACCGTAGTTTACACATAAAAAGGATTGAGATATATGTGGCTATCCACTCATGTTGGTAGTGCTTACCATAAACATCCAAGTTAGGTGAAATGTATAGGATCATTTGAAACAATCACCATATGTAGAAAACCAAGAAAATGTTATGCCCCCTATCCTTGTGACTCTTTGTCTTTAAATAGACGTCATGGAGTTACTCAGATGACATAACAATCACCAATTGAGAATTAATCAAAGAAAATGTATAATCGCTTAGATGCCCCTAGTATGAAACATCATGGGAACATAAAAGAATTATAATCAAGCCAAGATCAAACTATGTGTTTAAGTAGTATTGAGAAATACTGTTGATTCATTTGTCAAGTGCAATAGAGATTCATCAATCAGAATTTGAAATTTAAGCAATATGTTTTCATGTCTAAGTATACATGAGATTAACTTTGTTACCAATTGCAATCCGATGTAGTGTTTAGAAACACTGGTTGATTAAAGTGTTGAAAAAGACTAGTGCATTTTTTATTAAAGTGTTGAAAAACACTAGTTCGTTTACGTTCAGGATTAAAGTGTTGAGAAACACTAGTGTGATGTCTGTTACAAGTAGGTGGTGTTGAAGAAACACCTTTGTTTATGATAGTGACGTTTAAGTTCAAGTATTGAGAAATACTATGTTGAGAGGTAAACCATCCTAGACAAGACGCTTAGGACAACCTAGCAGACGCAAACTGATCATGCTAGCAAAGATGCCCCTAGTGCAGAATGACTATTCCTAAGACGCAAATGTAGACAAATGCCAAGCAAGGATATGACACTTGTAAGGAATCAAAGTCACCAATTAGTACAGATGCAAGTATGAAGGTTTAGTGTCATTAGTGCATTGATAGATAGAGCCCAGAGTTCAAGTGACGCTTGTTTGCCAGGTTTTCACCATTTGGCAAAGCTTTTTATTTTTGCCACCAAGATGCCTGTTTGCAAGGTTTTCATCAAGGCACTTTTTTCTCTTTTTCTTTTTTTTTTTCTATTTTTTCTTTTTTATTTTTTTTGTGGTATCAAGGCGCTTGTTTTCCAAGTTTTCACCAAGGATACCTTTTTTCAAGACTTTTTCCACTGTTTTTGGATTTCTTCAGGATCAAATTTTTTTTTTTGGGAGTATTTTCTAAGATTTTCATTGCATAGGCTCTGCTAGCCAAACATCAAGCATAGAACTACTTCAAACATAGAGTATTAATGGGATCAGGAAGAACATCTCCCTCAGGCATAGCTAACTGATAAGCTCTAGTCCCAAAAGTTGCAGTAATGATGTAAGGTCCCAGCCAGTTTGGTTCAAACTTTCCTTTCTGTTCTTTGTTAGGTTGGTTCTTAGGATTCTCCTTCAGAATGAGATCCCCCACTTGAAAGTGTCATGGTTTGACCTTTTTATTGTACCCTTTTGACATGCATTTTTGGTACACTTTCAGATGATCGAACACTTGTTGCCTGTGCTCATCAAGTAAATCTAAAGAATTTACCCTATCAATGTGGTATTGTTCATCAGTAACAAGACCTTTTAAAGATACTCGCAAAGATGGAATTTCAACCTCAATAGGTAATACTGCCTCAACGCCATAGACTAAGGCAAATGGCGTGGCTCCAGTTGGTGTTCTGATGCTTGTTTTGTAGGCCCAAAGTGCCATATTTAATTGTAAATGCTAGTCTCTGCCAGACTTACTCATAGTTCTGTGTAGGATTTTGAGAATGTTCTTGTTAGATGCCTCAGCCCATCCATTACCTTGAGGATAATAGATTGAGGAACAATGCTGAGTAATTTGAAACTATGTGCAAAGGTCTTTGATGTCTTGGTTTTTAAATTGGCCCCCATTGTCTGTTACAATTGAAGAGGGTATCCCATATCTACAAATAATGTAGTTCAAGATAAACATAGCCACATGTTTTCCAGTGGCTTTGATTAGTGGCACGAATTTGACCCACTTCGTGAAATACTCAATGGTCGTAATGACGTATTTGTGTCCACTTGAAGAATTAGGATATATTTGTCCAACCAAATCAAAGGTCCATTGCTGAAATGACCAATGTGTTATGAATGGTGTAAGTTCTCTAGCAGGAGCATGGATGAGATTTCCATGTGTTTGGCATTTATGACATGTTTTTGAAAAGTGAATAGCAACTTTTTCCATCGTGGGCCAGTAATAGCCTACTCTTAGCAGTTTCTTAGCTAGTGAAAATCCATTTGAGTGTGATCCACATACACCTTCATGGACTTCTTTCAATGCGCATTTTGACTCTTCATGTTCTAAACACCTAAGGAGTGTACCGTCGAGACCTCATCTATATAAGTTATTAGTAATGAGGAAATAATGCATTGCTGTCCTAATTAAGGCTCATTTTTCATTCCTTGATAAACCATCGGGTAAAATTTGGTCAGTTAGATAGGAGATGAGTTTTGCATACCGGGATTGGTCTTGGGCATTCAAAGCACAAATTATTTGGTACTCAGGGGTATCAAAAGTTGGGTAGGATAGTTCTTCCACCAAGAAGTCATAGCGGAACTGATATTCTTCTAGTTGTAACATGGATGCCAATGTAGCCATAGCATCTGTAGCTTTATTCTTTGTTCTTGGTATTTGCTGGAATGTGACAAAGATAAAGTACTTCTTCAGGTCATCAACTAGTTGTTTATAAGGCATCAAATTTTCATCTTTGGTCTTATAGTCTCCATTTACTTGATTAATAATAAGCTGAGAGTCACCATACACATGTAACTCTATGATCTTCCATTCCATAGCCAATTTAAGACCATTCACTAATGCTTCATATTCAGAAATTTTGTTGGTACATGGAAACATTAATTTATATGCCTTGGGAATTTTGTAACCTTGAGGAGTAATGAAGAAAAATCATGCTCCAAAATGTTGCTGCATGAAGGAACCATCAAAGTACATCTTCCATGGATGTTCAGTTAAATGCATTATTGTTTCATCAGGAAATTCAATTGTCAGCGGTGCATCATCTTGCAAAGGTGAATCAGATAATTGATCTGCGAGGACTTGTCCTTTAATTGCCCTTCTATCCACGTACTCAATGTCAAATTCGCTTAGACTCAGGACCCACTTTGCTAGTCGTCTTGTTAATGTTGTCTTGCTTAAGAGATATTTCAAAGGATCTATCTTTGCAATGAGCTTTAGTGTATGTGATAGAATATAATGTCTCAATTTGTGTGATGTAAAGACAACTGCTAAGAAAGATTTTTCAATTATGAAGTAATTGAGTTCATAAGATACTCGTGTTTTGCTGATATAGTAAATTGCTCTTTCCTTTTTAGTTTCATCTTCTTGCACCAGTAATACTCCCAGTGATGTAGCTATAGCTGAAATATATAGGAGTAATGTCTTTCCCCGAATGGGTGCCATGAGAATAGGAGGATTAGCCAAGTACTCTTTTAATTCTTTGAAGTTATTTTCACAATATTTGTCCCATTTGAAGGGGACACCTTTATGTAGCAATTTGGTAAAAGTTTGTGCTCTGTCTGCAAGTTGTGACATAAATCTCCTGATTGACTGGAGTCTTCCTTGTAATTTCCTCATTTGACTAATGTTGCGTGGAGGAGTCATTTCTATTATAGCTTTAACTTTTTCAAGGTCCACCTCAATTCCTTTTGCTGATACGATAAACCCTAGCAACTTTCCTGATTGAACTCCAAAGGCACATTTCTTTGGATTAAGCCTGAGTTGAAATTGCTCCATGCGATCTAATATCTTTTGTAAGTCTTCAATATGAGTAGTCCTTTCTTTTGATTTAGCTAAGGTATTGTCCACATAATCCTCCATGTTTGTATGTATCATATCATGGAATATGGTAGTCATAGCTCTTTGGTATGTTTCACCTGCATTCTTTAATCCAAACGACATAATGTTCCAGCAAACAGTTCCCCATGCGCATGTAAATGCAGTCTTCTCTTGGTCTTCAGGAGCAATTTTAATATGGTTATAGCCTAAGAAACCATCCATTAATGAGTACATTTTATAGCCTATTGTGAGATCTAGGATCATATCAATGTTTGGTAGTGGAAAATTATCTTTAGGACATTCTTTGTTTAAGTCTATAAAGTCAGTATAGATCCTGATAGACTTATCTGTTTTAGATACTGGTACCACATTAGAAATCCATCCTGCATAAGCGATGACTCTTATGAATCCAACTTTCAGTAATTTTTGTAGCTCTTCTTTCACCAGTAATGCAACATGAGGATGCATCTTTCTTAGTTTTTGTTTCATGGGTTTGATCCCAGGAGCTATAGATAAATGGTGCACTATTAAATCAGGATCTAGTCTAGGCATATCTATGTAAGACCATGCAAAGTTGATCTTTTTCTCTTTCAAGAACTTAGTGAATTGTTTCTTCTCCTTGTCTGATAAGGATTGTGCAAGGTGTAGAATATGAAGAACTTCAGTTGTGCCCAAGTTAACCGGGTGTGTTGTTTCTATCAAAACTAAAGATCTTTCTTGAAAGTGCTCAAGGAGGATATCAAGAATCCCATCTTTTGGAACCTCTAGGAGGTTTTCACTATCAGATACGTCTTTTATTTTTACTATATTAGAATCTGACGCTGCCACAACATGGTTTTCACCATCAGTTCTTTTCTTCTTTTTATTTTGCGATTTGTGACTGAGAAAATTGATATCCTCCTATGACATGTTCACGCTCCTTGCATTGGTGGAAGAAGGATAAGGTTCACAAGCATTTAGGTAGAAAGCCAAAGTGTAGTCATTAGGGAAGTTCATGATAGGATTAGGATCTGAATTCACCCAATCAATTAAGTCAAGGTTTATCAAGGATAATGAATTAGATTTTGGTAAGGACAACATTGTGTCATCGTCAAGACTATTAACTGAGAAGACATGTTTTGTTAGGTTAATTTCTATAGTGTTTAGATCATCAAGAGTTAAACTATCATTAATAGGGTCATCGTTAGTAATATGTGGACCTAACTCTAGCAACTCATCAGTTGAGCATTCTTCTTCTTCTCTCAGCAAAATGGAACTCATTGCTTGTAGTCTCATAATGTTCTCTAGACCTAGTAAAACACTAGTTTCTTCATCAAGAATTCTAGGTAATGGTATCTCATCTGATTCTGGAACAACAATAGTGTCAGGGGAAGTGTTATAACTCTCTCCTCTTTGAAATATCGGTGCCAACTTATGAATCACATCTACTTCAATGTCCATGGTAGCATCAGATAGGAAATCCCATTCATAATCATGTGAGTTTGTTATTTCATCATCTGATCTGTTTAGAAACTCAGCAATAATTACCTAATGTACCCTATTAGCTACTTGTAGATCAAAGTGTGGTAAATCTAGGACATGTGAAATTGTGACCAACTGTCCCCAGTTAGGATGTAAATATTGTTGTTGGGGTGTTGCTTTAGTAGTTGTTTCTATTAATGGCACTTCCGGAGTGTCTTCTGTTGTTTCCTTTACTTCTTGAATAGTAGCTTGTGTCAATAAAGGAACATGAGTGTCTTGTGGTGTCTCAAATCTAGGTACATATCTTTCTCCTTGATATTTAGGATACTTTGTACCAATATGAAATAATCTCTCATAGGTCCATTGTTCTAGTTTTGTTACTTCTTCTTTGTCACTTCATCAAATATTGGACCATCTCTTGAAGTAGGGTTTTCAGATTTATTATTAAAACCTAGTCCTGTTTTATCTTTGGTATTTATGAATTCCATGTGTATAGGTTCAACAAGTTCCTTTCCTTTGTCTCCTAAAGGTATTTTTCCTTTATATCCCATTTTTTGAGAAGGTCATATCCTTTACCATACTTTTATGGGGATATTTCTACATGTTTTACCTCATTTTCTTTTGGTTCTCCCTTGTAAAGCCAAGCCAAGACTGCCTTTTCTTGTTTTTCATCCTCTTGAGAGGTAGATGCTTTAACCATACTAGTTGCTTTGTGAATTTTTGGTTCTTTAGATGTAATGGGTGTGAAAGATGAGGAAGGTTTTCCATAAGATCTTGGAGACACTGGAAGTTCTGTCAATGATGGGGTCATGTCTAGTTTGTATTCTCCCATACTAGTTTCTTCAAGTTTTAAGGTCTTTCTAAAGATTCTCATAACCATGTCTTTAGTAGTTTCAGGTACAGTCTCTTTCAGAACTTCCTTGTTATGAGGGACCATACTATCTACTTTAACATTGTTGCAAGTATAACTAACATCTGCAGGAATTGTTACTTCCACCCTGTTATGTGGGAATTTGATACACTGGAGGTAAGTAGATGGTACTGCTTGCATTTCATGTATCCAAGGTCTCCCTAATAGTATGTTGTAGGCCAAGGGTAGATCTAGAACTTGACATATCACATTTCTTTCAACTGGTCCTATTCTGATTGGTAGAACAATGAGACCTTTAGAGGATATTTCTTATTCATCGTAAGCTTTGATAGTGATCTTACTTCTTGAATCAATGGTTTGTTCTGATAGACCCAACTTTCCAATTAGATTGAGAGTACAAATATTCAACCTTGCGGTTCCATCTATCAATAAACGTCTGACTCAAGATTTGTGAATTAGGAATTCAATGTGTGGAGGTTGGTTATGCGGATGTGTCAATGATTTGTCATCATCTTCTAAAAAAGAGAGATAGTGTGGTGCTGAGGTATGATTTACCATTGCTTGGAATTTGTCTACATCAATGTCTTTTGGTACATTTTTTGAATGTAGGGCTTGTTCAAGAACTTCCCTATGCACTAAGGATATTTTAAGTAACTCAAAGATAGAAATTTGAGTAGAGGTTCATTGCAATTGATCTACTAAGTTATAGTTTGCTGCTGGAATGGTAACTGTTTGTCTTACTACTGCTGGTTTGGGAATAGTGACAATAGGTACCTTGGAAGATGTTTTTGGTTTTGATGAGGAATTAGGTCCTTTGATTGTGACTTGTGCTTGACTTTGAGTCACTGTATTAGATTGTGAAGATGTGTCTTTAACACCTTTGATAGTGATCACATTGATTGATTCATATTTAATGTCCAACATGCTGATCACATTATCAGTATTAGAGTGGGTGTAGTTTACTTCATTTCCTTTTCCTTTAGATGCTTCCCCTTTCTCATAATTAGGGAATGGTTTGTTGAATGTCGTGTGGTCTTCATTAGTGGTGTGTCCCTCCACTTTGATTTTAACTCCATCAGTAAGGTCTTGGATAACATGTTTAAGTTTCACACAGTTATTGGTCTTATGTCCCTTGTTTTTTTGAAAGACACAATAGGAGTTATCATCCCACCATTTTGGTTTGACTTCTGGTTCCCATGGTTTTGAATTGGGAATAGTAAGAACTTTGTTTTCCAAGAGTGTCTTTAAAAAAGTCTCAAGAGATTCACCGAAAGGAGTGAATGTTTGTTGAGGTTTAGAAGTCCATGGTCTACTCTTGTTGTTGTCATTGTTTTCTTTAGGTATTGTGGTTGTTACCTTGGCTTCTTTGTTTGCTTGCATGCTATTCATTAGATTAAATACTGTTGGTTTAGAATTAGCATTAGATGTATCTACCACTCCATCGTTAACAACATTCTTGGTTTGTTTCCACCACTTAGCCTTGTTGTTATAGTTGGTAGATTTGTTATCACTTTGAATGGTGTTTTCTCCTTTATTAACCATGACCTCTGCAATGCAGATGGCATTCTTGATCATCCTATCAAAGCTAGGTGAATCTTGCATTTGCAAAGCATAGTTTAATTCAGGTATCAAGTTGTTTATGAAGATTTCCATCTTTTCTGATTCGGGAATAGCTCTTGAATACCTTGCAAAGATTTTCCTCCACCTTTGTAAAAAGTGTGTAAAGGATTCGTCGGTTCTTTGTTTTGTATTACACAATTCCATCATGGTTACATCATGTTGTATATTGTAGGAGTAATGTTGGACAAAACATTGTATCAAATCCTCAAAATATTTCACCTTAGGTGTGATTTTGGAGAACCACTCCATAGCATTTCCGCCTAGACTTCCCAGAAATAACCTCATTAGCTATGTTGGTTCATGCATGTATTCAATGCTTAGAGCACAAAACTCTCTCACATGGTCATGTGGATCAGTCTCTCCCTTATACTTGTCGTATTTAGGTCTTTCCATGTTGGGAGGAAATGGAATCATGTTAATACTCTTGTCAAATGGAAATGGACAAATGGAGTCCAAAGAGTATTTGGTTTTGGGTTTAACCTTCTCTTGTTTAAGTGTTGCAAGTTCAACTTTCATCAAGGTTAGTTGTTTGGTGAGAATAGAGAGAGGGGTTGGTATCTCTTTTTCCTTTAGCCTTTCAACATCATAATCTTTAGGTAATTTTACTCCAATGGATGCTAGATGGAGAAAGTATTTCGCTTTGTCTTCACCAATTATCTTTTCCAATGTTCTTTGGAATTTCCTACTTTGTTTGAGTCTATTGTACTCTTCCTCGGGTATGTCTCCATCACTATCTGAGTCAAACAAAGGATGAGTAATATGATTTTCCTCTTCACTAATATTGTCTTGATCTCGCTGGTTTTACTCATTGTTGTATTCTTCAAAGGCATTACGCCAATCGTTTCGAGCAACATCCATTACTGGTGTGGTTGATTCTGTGTCAAATAGAGGATTGTGAGATGTTTCTCCTTTTTGAAAATGTAGCAATCTAGGAGGTACTTCTGGTTTGTCAGTAAGATACTTGTTACGTCTTGTGTTAACCATGAAGTTGTATCTCAACTATGTCCAAAGTTTCCCAATAGTGTCAAGTGAGGTCTCAAATCACTCAAGTAAGTGTGTCCAAATTGTAAGGATTATTTATTGTTTGATGGAAGTAAATGACTCTAGCATCAAAGGGTTAGAATGCCCTGATAATGAGCTGGGAATCAATTTTGTTTTGAGAGTGAATAGACCACACGTTTTGAGACAGATTGTAAGAGCCCAAAATAACATGCAAGGTAGACTTGAATTTTTTTTTGAAACAACAATAGAGAGACTAGAAAAAGCAACAGGGTCAGACTAAGGAGCCAAAAGGGTACCCAAATAAACTGATTTTCTCTAAGAAATAATTGTGCAACTACTCTCTATTTTAGATGCGGCACTCTGCAGGTGAGCTGGAAAAGACCAGATACGAGCTTTTGTAAAACCAGATGTGAGCCTAAGTATCCTGAATGCGACCTTTCTACCTAAAAGTGATACAAGAATGACCCGATGCGAGCTATCACATTGAATGCGAGTTTGTACAACTAAATGCGAGCCAGAACAGACTAAAGGTGACTCTCAGATGTTATGTCAAGTTTTTTTCTAATTTGTCTTGAAGTTTGTGCAAATTTGTCTAACAATAGGTTGTTTTTGAGACTTTCCAGTGAGTGAAAAATACAGTATGTAGCAAGAGGATTGAATTTTGTTGCTTTTTTGAATGATTTATCTTTTTAATGAGCTTTCAAACACATCAAGCATTTTTGCATTGTTAAAGATGAACAAACACATCCTTACTCCCTATTTTCTAAGTAGAGGATGAAAATCTTTGCTTGTAGACTCAGGTACACACTCAAATGCTAATCAGAATATGGCCATCACCAAGCACACAATGGCTCCAGTCATGATGCCATATTATCTGAATCCAAACGCAAGTGAGGGCACGAAATGACGAGTATCTTGGGGCAATTACTTTTTGTGTTGAACAAATATTATCACCCTTTCAGGGATGAATCAGGTAGTTTGACTACAAATTGTTATTTATGATGGGGCAATCCATTCGAAACCGTCTCCCATAGAATTACACAAGGCAAAATTGAGGCGTATAGCCCTATGAGTACTCAAATATGTGTAGTCTCGCAAGCAAGATTCAAGCGGCTCTGCTCCACACATACCCAAGCATGTTCAAGGAATGATGTTGAAATTCCAAGAACAAAATTGGCTCCATCTTTCGAGGCTTTAGCCTACAAGGAAGCAATTATTTATAATGAGTTGGAAGGGTTGGCATAAAACCTGTCCTCACTTGGGTCGTTCCTAGGAGATTTTTTCCTCAATCGACAGGCTCTCTAATGTTTAATAAGCATACAAAGGATTGGCGAGCTTAGGATTTCAATATTTTTGATTCTTTTAAAGAAGAAGATCACACTCTCCTAGTGTTAGTAATAACCGAGAGGGGGGGTGAATCAGTGGCCTCAAAATATTCCAATAATCAACCCTTAAAACTTAGTACCACAAAATTATACCTCTAGTTATCTTTAGTCCTATAAGATGAATGCCTCCAAATACTTATATCAAATTACTACTTGTCAGAATGCTTTGTAAAACCTTCTACTGTATGTTTACCGATAAGAATTATGTTAATTTACCGAAATACAGTAAATAACTAGTGTATACCGATCAATTCAGATTTACTTATGTGAAATGCAAAACAATAAAGTAGTGATTCATAAACACATTGACACATGGATTTTTAACGTGGAAACCCTATTAAGGGAAAAACCACTGGGCCCAGTAACCCAAATTTTCACTCTTCTGAAGTGAGCTCGGTGAAGAGCCAACCCTGTTAAAGGTTACAAACACATTGTTAGGTGTGACCTTGTTAGAGAATTTAAATGAATAGTTTGTCACTTAGTATATGGCATCTAATGCTACCATCCTTGATCAAACACTCACTTGGCCTGTCAATAGGTATCGGGCATATCAAATTCTACTTTTTATGATCAAACTTTTTGATACTCCTTGGGATGTGTCTCAATTAGAAAAGACTTTTAAGTCCTGCTTGGTTAAGGACTTAATGCTTCAATGGTTAAATTAAAACAATAAATTGATTTGTTCACATATACAACTAGAATTACAGATTTTCATATCTATTGTAAGTTCATTACCTTTCTGATCAATGTTATTAATTCAATACCTTTACTCCACACTATTCTTCTTTGTGATGTTGTATCACTGCTTGTAGGTGTCTGCAGAATTTTGCTCTTTCCTCAGCTTGATTGATCATGTCTGAATGAATGCTTTCTTCTCCTTCAAAATCTCTTCAGCATCTATTCTCTTGTCACTCCCCTGATTCACATTGAATTAGCTTGTCTCTTATATAGACATGATTTCACCATTTCTTGGCTTTCTTGATCTTAGTGTGATCCATAATTCTCGCCAATTTGATTTAAATCAAAACTCTTGTTTTATCTCATAGAGATATTCTTTCCAACTGGACTAAGCAACTTTAAATCCTTTACTTATCTATGACTTTATCTTGTCGATTAAAACAATGATAAGTATCAGTTAAGTCTATATTTAGCTCTTGACAGCTAAGCCTTTTGTCATTTTTGAACTCTTTGTTCTGTCGGTCAATACTTCAGTTAGTCATCGATGAAAGCTGATTTTTCCATCGGTGAGACTTCAGTTGTCTTTGGGATCTCCATCCGTCAGGAAACACTGTAATTTTGTCTGTCAGGTTACACTGTGCTTTTGCTCATTGGGTAACACTATGACTTTTCTCATCGGTAATGCCATTCTTTTCTTATCAGGTAACACTGTGACTTTGCTCTCATTGGTTTACTTTGTCCGTCGGTGTGCACTCCGTCAGTGTATATAATCACTTAGTGAATACTTAACTTTTATGCATTACTGATAGCATAGCCTTTGATTCATTGGTTCTTTGAAGTCTTTTAGCAGTATGTACATGACCATACATATTATATCAAGTTGACATCAATGAAAATACAATACATTATTTGATTTAATGTATTGCATTAACTTTCTGTGATCATCAACTTAACATCTTCAAACATTCAATCAGTTATAGTTCATCATTCTCTCCCTTTGGCATTGATGGAAACACACTACATTATCAAACTATATTATCACTAATACAATATGAAATATAACAGTTGAAGTTCATCAAACTACCAATCTTATGTACTATAACCGATACAAATATCTAGTCCTCGGTAAGCTCACATAGCTTAGATTTGATTCTTGCAGCTCTCCTTCTGTCTTCAATCCCTTGACTAGATAGATGTAGAATATTTCTTCTTCTGATGTGATATGTTCTCTTCTTGTGTCAAACTCTCTCCCTTTGACTGTTGAGCTCTTTTGATGTCTCTTTTCTCTCTTTTCAGTAATCTCTCCCTTTGTATGTACTCTCCCTTTCTGTTACATCTCTCCCTTTGGATAATGGTCTCCCTTTGGACGATGTGATAATGGATATAATCTCTCCCTTTGACAACAATGCCAAACAAATATTTGACAGTAATGCCAAACAATCCTTTCTATCCACAATATACTCCTTGAACTTCCCAATCCAGCAGCAATATAACAACTCTGGTGCTTGGAGTTGATAAATACCTTGTTGTGTATAGATGTATCTTTGAAGTCCATCTCTTTGCTTGCATCAACATGAATGATATTCTGATAATATGTAGGCAGATGCAGCCTTCTAGTCATCTTACTGACCAGTAGACAAGGGTCTGACCCCTATTCTCTTTCTCAAGTACTCAAATGTATCCTTGGGCAATAGCTTGGTGAAGATATCAGCTAATTGTTCCTTTGATTGCACATACTCAAGTATCACCTCCTTTTCTTGAACTTGTTCTCTCAAATAATGATACTTGATAGCAATATGCTTTGTCTTAGCATGTATGATTGGATTCTTGGAAATGTTAATTGCACTGCTATTGTCACAATAGATAATTACTTGTTCAAGAATTTTCATATGCATACCTTCCAGTAATTGTTTGATCCATGTAATATTTGAGCAGTTTGCAGCAGCAGCAACATACTCTTCTTCTACAGTAGACTGAGAGATGCATCCTTGCTTCTTGTTGATCCATGTGACAAGTTTGTCACCCATAAAGAATGCTCCTCCAGTTGTGCTCTTTCGGTCATCAATGTTTCCAGCCCAATCAACGTCGGTAAAGACCTTAAGTTCAAATTTGCCTTCTCTTCTATACCATAAGCCATAATCCTCGGTATTCTTCAGATATCTTAGGATTGTTTTCACAACAGTCATATGTGATTCCCTATGATTAGCATAAAATCTTGCAACTATTCCTACTGCATGTGCAATATCTGGTCTAGTATGCACAACATACATGATTTTGCCAATCATTGATTTGTACAAAGTCTAATTTACCTTAGGTGACTTGTCCTCCTTTGTCAGCTTACATCCAGTTTCCATCGGTGTTCCAACTATCTTGGAATCTTCCATCTTGAATATTTTCAACACTTCCTTGATGTATTTGGATTGTGTAATGAAAATGCCTTCTTCTTGTTGCATAATCTATAGACCAAGAAATAACTTGATCTCTCCAAACATAGACATCTCAAACTCTTTTCTCATTTCATTTTCAAATACTTTGCATAGCATATCATTGCCTCCAAATATGATGTCATCAACAAATATTTCAGCAATCAAAATGTTAGCATAAGTATCTTCCTTCAAATAAAGATAATTGTTTTCACTAGTTCTTACAAATCCAATACTTATGAGATGGGAATGAAGTCTTTCATACCAGGCTCTTGGTGCTTGTTTCAATTCATACAAGGCTTTGTGTAGTCTACATACCATGTTCCTCTTGTCTAGATCAACAAACCCTTCTGGTTGCTCAATGTGTACCTTTTCCTCAGGTATTCCATTTAGGAATGTAGACTTGATATCCATCTGGTATACCTTGAATCCTTTAAATGCAGCATAAGAAAGTAATATTCTCACTCCTTCTAGCCTAGCAATGGGTGCAAAGGTTTCTCCATAGTCAATCCCTTCTTCTTGTGCATACCCCTTGCATACTAGTCTTGCTTTGTTTCTGTTGACTTCTCCATTCTCATTCAGATTATTTTTGAATATCTATTTTGTATCGATGGCATTCTTGTCATCTGGTCTTGGTACAAGTGTCCATGTCTTGTTTTTCTCAATCTGCTCAATTTCTTCATTCATAGCAGTAATCCATTTTTCATTATCAAGTGCAGCATTGCCAGATTTTGGCTCAAAATCACAAATAAGACATCTTGTGTTTAGAGACTTACTTCTGGTTCTCATACCAACCTTCTTGTCTCCAATGATCTGGTTCTATGGATGGTTCCTTCTGACATATCTAGAAAGTACAGGTTCAATTCTTTGTCTATCATCTTGATCATCATTTTGTCCTTCATTCTGATCTCCATCACTTGGTACATCATCTTGAGCAATATCCTGATTTTTGGTATTTGCAGCCTGATGCGCTATACATTGTTGTTTGGGTAGAGTGTCAGGTTCTTCATTGTAAACTAACCTATTGTGTTCCTCTGGTTCTTTTGTGCTTTCCTTTTCATTATTCTCTACAAATTCATCTATCTTTACATTTTCACTTTCAACAATTTTGTTAGAGGCTTTATTGAGACATTTATAAGCCTTGCTCTTGGTGGAATACCCTAGAAAGATACCTTCACCACTTTTGGAGTCAAGATTTCCATTTCTATCATCTTTTAAGATATAAAATTGACTACCAAATATCTTGAAGTAACTTACATTGGGTGTGTAACCATACCATAACTCATAGGGTGTCTTCTTGGTGTCTTTCTTCAATTGTACTTTGTTCAATGTGTAAACAATAGTACTGACAACTTCCCTCCAAAAGATTTGGGTGATGCCTTTCTCTATCATCAGTGTCCTTGTACAATCAATAATGGATCTATTCCTTTTTTCAACAATTCCATTTTGCTATGGTGTTCTCGGTGCAGAGACCTGTCTTTTGATTCCATGGTCATTGCAAAAGTTAGTGAATTCATCTGAAATAAATTCCCCTCCTCTATTTGATCTTAAGCATTTCAATTCTTTACCACTTTTTTTTTCTACCATTTCTTTGTACCATTTAAACATCTTGAATGCTTCTGATTTATCTTTTAGAAACACAACTGTCATCATTCTAGAGTAATCATCACCACAAAGAATGAAATATCTATTACCATATTAACTCTTTTTCCTCATGGGTCCACATAGATCAGTATGGACTAATTCTAAAATAGCATCAGATGTATGGGTTTTGCTTTTGAAACTAGACTTTGTCATCTTACCTTTTTGACAATTTTTGCACATGATATTGTCTGGCTTTGACATGCTCGGTAAGCCTCTTACATTTCTCCTTTTTCTTATCTTTATTATGTTTTCAAAATTTACATGACACAATCTTTTATTCCATAACCATATGTCTTCATTTCTATCCATTAAGCAAGTGGTGCCAATATCATTCAGATAGAATAAGTTACCTTTGGTCTGTTCACCAGTTCCGATCAATCTTCCTGATTCATTGAAGATCTTTGCCTTCTTATTTTCAAATGCTACTCTATGACCTAAATTATTCAGCTAAGAAACACTCAATAGACTATAATTCAATCCTTTCACCCAATAAGCATTTTCACATTTTATCAGGTTATTCACAATTATAGTTCCTTTACCTTCAACCAAACAAGGTGTGTCATTACCCATTCTTATTGTACCACCATTATAATACTCAAAAGTCTCAAACTTTTGTTTGTCATCGATCATATGGCGAGTGCAACCACTATCTATGATCCAGACATCATTTTTACTAACTTTAGATATGAGTGCAGTTTCTACATACCTTTCTTCATCTTCACCTGAATCATCTTTTACTGCCACAAACACCATCTCGATGTCTTCATCAGATTCAGTGTTAGTATCTTCATCTTTGCATGTAGCTAGGTAACTGGTCTTCTTTCCTTTTCCCTTGTAGTCTCGGGTATCTCTTCTTTCTAATTTTCAGTTGCTTATGTAATCTCGGTTATCACCTCTGTCAAACTTCTTTTCAAATGACTTGTCATTACTTCTGTCATCTTTTCTCTCATTAGGACATCTTGCAGAAAAGTGTCTAATCTCTTTACAATTAAAAAATACAAGTGGTAATTTAGCTTTGTATTTACCTTTGCCTCTCTGCATTCTTCTAGCCATAAGTGCTTCAATTTCATCAAGATCTTCTTCTTCACTTTCACTTTCACTATATTTTATCATAGTGTTTTATGACTTGATTTACTTAATCTCAAAGAAGATTTGAATGCAGACTCTATGTTTGGTAAGACACTGTTATCAAAGTTATTCATCTCAAATGAAATCAATCTTCCAATCAAACTATCTAGAGTAACATTGTTATTTTCTATTGCTCTCATTTCTTGTATGGCAGATACTCTAATATCATAAGTAGGCAGTAAGGTTCTTAGAATTTTACTTACCACTGTCTCTTCATCTAGTACACCTCCAACTCCCCAGATAGCATTGACTACCTCTTTGATTCTTGTGTTGTACTGTGTGATGTTTTCACCTTCTCTCATTCTGAGATCATAAAAATTTCCTCTAAGACTTTCTGCCTTGGCTCTCAGAACATTTGTATCACCACCATGTACAGGCTTCAATTTATCCCACACCTGCTTTGTAGTTGCGCATGTTTTGACATCTTCAAATTCAACATCGGAGAGTGAGGAAGCAAGCTCTATTACCATGCAGTTGTGCTTATGTTTTTCTCTCATTTGTTAAACTGTGAGTTCTCCTATGGGCAAAACATATTCAGTATCTAAGTATTGAGTAACATCATTTCCAATACCTGATAAGTGGAGTCTTATCCTGCTTTTCCAGGAGGCAAAGTTGTCTTTGTTCAACTTGGGCACATCTCATCTGTTCATCTTGTGATCTTTAGCTTAGGTCTTGAAAACTTCATTCTAAGCACACAAGCTCCGATACCAGTTGTTAGTAATAACTGAGAGGGGGGGGGGGGGGGGGAATCNGGGGGGTGAATCAGTGGCCTCAAAATATTCCAATAATCAACCCTTAAAACTTAGTACCACAAAATTATACCTCTAGTTATCTTTAGTCTATAAGATGAATGTCTCCAAATACTTATATCAAATTACTACTTGTCAGAATTCTTTGTAAAACCTTCTACTGTATGTTTACCGATAAGCAGTCTATTAATTTATCGAAATACAATAAATAACTAGTGTATACCGATCAATCCAGATTTACTTATGTGAAATGCAAAACAATAAAGTAATGACTCATAAACACATTGACACATGGATTTTTAACATGAAAACCCTATTAAGGGAAAAACCATTGGGACCGATAACCCAAATTGTCACTCTTCTGAAGTGAGCTCGGTGAAGAGCCAACCCTGTTAAAGGTTACAAACACACTGTTAGGTGTGACCTTGTTAGAGGATTTAAATGAATAGTTTGTCACTTAGTATATGGCATCTAATGCTACCATCCTTGATCAAACATCACTTGGCCTATCAATAGGCATTGGGCATATCCAATGCTACTTTGTATGATCAAACTTTTTGATAATCCTTGGGATGTATCTCAATTAGAAAAGACTTTTAAGTCCTGCTTGGTTAAGAGACTTGATGCTTCAATGGTTAAATTGAAATAGTAAATTGATCTGTTCACATATACAACTAGAATTGCAGATTTTCAAATCTATTGTAAGTGAATTACCTTTCTAATCAATGTTATCAATTCAATACCTTTGCTCCACACTGTTATGATCTGTGATGTTGTATCACTGTTTGTCGGTGAATGCAAAATTTAGCTCTTTCCTCAGCTTGATTGATCAGGTCTGAATGAATACTTTCATCTCCTTCAGATTCTCTTCAGCATCTATTCTCTTGTCACTCCCCTAATTCACATTGAATTAGCATGTCTCTTATATAGACATGATTTCACCGTTTCTTGGCTTTCTTGATCTTGGCATGATCCACAATTCTCGCCAATTTGATTTAAATCAAAACTCCTATTTTATCTCGTAGAGATCTTCTTGCCAACTGGACTAAGCAGCTTTACATCCTTTACTTATCTATGGCTTTATCTTGTCTATTAAATCAATGATAAGTATCAGTTAAGTCTATATTTAGCTCTTGACAGCTAAGCCTTTTGTCATTTCTGAACTCTTTGTTCTATTGGTCAATACTTTAGTTAGTCATTGGTGACAACTGACTGTTGTGTCAGGATCTCCGTCCGTCGGGCAACATTGTAATTTTGTCTGTCGGGTTACACTGTGCTTTTTCTTGTCAGGTAACACTGTGACTTTGCTCGTCGGTAATGCTGTGCTTTTGCTCGTCGGGTAACACTATGAATTTGCTCTCGTTGGTTTACTATGTTCGTCGGTGTGCACTCCATCGGTGTATATAGTCACTTAATGAATACTTAACTTTTATGCATTACTGATAGCATAGACTTTGATTCATTGGTTCTTTGAAGTCTTTTAGCAGTATGTACATGACCATACATATTATATCAAGTTGACATCAATGAAAATGCAATATATTATCTGATTTAATGTCTTGCATTAACTTTCTGTGATCATCAACTTAACATCTTCAAACATTCAATTAGTTATAGTTCATCACCTAGTCCACGTAGTTTTCTCCCAAAATACTTCAATCACTTGTTCATTCCCTCAAACCACTTCACTCACAACTCAATCCCCCATATCAATTTTTTGATTCCCCCACTTGGAAGGAAGAGAAAATCCTCTAGTGAGACTGAAAAGTAAGTTTAAGTTTGATTTATATATTCCTAAGTTAATGAAAACACAAGTACTTGAAAGCAACGTTTGTTTGTTCTTTGACCACAATATTTAATGCTTTGCTTGTTCAATTACAAATCCCAAATTTAGACAATGAAGTTCTTTTTTCCACAAAATTTAGGTGACTTGTGTTGTTCAATTACTTATCCAAAGGGAAATTTAAACTATGAATCTTGTTCAATTAGTCCCACAAAGTTTAAAGATTTGCCTTGTTCAATTACTTTGCCAAAATGAATTAAATAATGAGTTTGTTTGTCTTGTTCATTTACTCCAAATTCCTCTCAAGTTTTAAACCAACTTTTGATTTTCCTTGAAGGAAAAGAGCATACTAATCTGATTTATTTAACAAATGATTAGAAAATGTGTTTTAAATTTGAAACTTTGAAGAATTTAGAACAAGTTAATCTATGAAAATTTGTAAAGCTCAAGTTAACAATCCCTTTTCCATCCTTTTTGAGAAAAAAAGGTATAAACAATAATTTGCAAACACTGGCCTGTTAATGGGCCTTGTAGGGATAATCCTAAGCTGAAAAGAAAGAAGGTTTGTTGGCAACCACCAGAGGAAGGATGGGTGAAAATCAACTTCGATGGTGTTGCTCAGGGAAATCCGGGGATCTCTAGATGCGAATGTATCACAAGAGATTGTGAGGGCAATATTCTTGCCTTTATGGCCAAACGTTTGAAGGATGATACGAATAATGTGGCTGAATGTGTAGTGGCTAAAGAGGCTTTAGTCTTAGGAGCCAAGTTGGGAATTCACAGAGTGTACCTTGAAGGAGACTCATAAATAATAACCAATGGAATATAAAGAGGGAAAATGGTAGCATAGCACCTTGCCAAACACATACAACAGATTTGGGGCCTGTTATAAGAGTTCAAAGACTTCAAGGTATCCCATGTTTACTAAGAAGCGAACAAGGTGGCTGATAAACTGGATAATATGGGGGTGAATGCAGATTTTGGGACTCAATTTGAAATACATGAAAAATTTAGGAGTCTTGAATCGGAATAGAAGAGGACGATAAACTTAATACCCCACTTAAAACATCAAGGGAGAGGTACAAAGGAGAATTAATCTACCATCATGCCCGATGACACTCAAGTTTATATCATGTCTTAGCATGTGACAAGATTTGCACTCATTAATTGGTACCCAGTGAATGAAGTCCTTCCAGGTTGTTAGAAGAAGGTAAATTTATGCAGGGGAAGGAGAGCAATCTGCGCGGTTCAGAGTGCAGAGGAGAAAATGGAGGCCAATTTTGCACTTGAGTCTAACAGCCAAATGCAAGCGTACAAAGGCAAGAACATGCTAAGGAGATTGAAGAACATCTTCATGTTTGATGCTGTGGATTTCACGGACGACATTCACCAAATTTTTGGGATGGAGTATTTGGAATCCTATTGGAGGCGTCGCTCCAACCTGGATGTGGCCTCACTCTTCGTAGCACTAGCACTGTCCATGGGAGAGACCAAGGAGGAGGTCCTCAGGGTAGTGGAGGCTTGTGTTGACCCACAATGGTTGTTGGGTTTGGAATAAATTATTGACAGAGCAGTGTTGGGAGAAGGACTAGAAATAGGGCTTGAGCCATGGAGGTGAATTGGAGGCGGGGACACATCGGTTCAGCCTCTGGTTGTCTGGTCTTCTTCGAACCCACACGGGGTGCACATATCACGGGCAGAGAAGGACTGGAAGTAGATAATTTCATATCTGTAGGAGAACATTTGGGAGAAGAGTGAAGGAAGGAAGGGCTTCGTGAAATTGATGCCACGAAAGAGTGTAATTGCACCGGGCCAGCCATTGTGACACCAGATAGAAAGGAAGGCACAAAAAATGGTGGGCATAAGCAAAATGAGAAGCTTGCAAGGTGTCATCCCATCTAGCATATCAAGATCAGTGCAGGATGACAACGCCATTCCCAATTTCTTGAGGGGGGAGGAAGCGCAATGGTTTAAAGAATAGGCATGAAGGTTGGAGAAGCTGGTGCGTTTTGTGATCGCGAATATGGTGGATGTTTTTTGTCTCTTTGGGTAGGGCGTTAATGCCTTTTTGCATTGTAAAACGAATATATGTATAGGTGTTTATGGGGGTAGAGAAGTATTATGTTTGTAATACTATAGCCAACCATGGAAATTGGCTTTTGGATGTAATCCATCTTTTATTATTAATACAAAATAATGTTACCAATAAAAAAAACAATTTGCAAACACTTATTAGGCTGTTCAAATGATAGAGACAGAAAACATCAAAAGGTTAATGGTTAGATTTTTCAAATTTCAACCTTAAAAACCAGATGTGATCCTATTTTACCTAATTGCAACTGTATTTCTTGAAAATGATCCAGAATTAACCAGATGCGATTCAATTTTGTTAGAGTAATCATTAGTTTGCTTATTAATTAAATCATGTTGATTTAATTAGTTAAGTTATTACTCTGTAGTGCTTAAGCTTTCTCTTAGGTGCATTAATAATTAATTCTTTTATTAATTATTAATGTGCAACCTAGCTTTTACCTTTTAGGGTTTTGTTCACCTTTTTAAGGTTGAACTTTGTAATTGTTGTTCATTAACTCAGATTATAATTTAGCTCTCACATTTTGAGTAACTTCTGAGTTCTTCTTTTTCCCTCTTTCTGCTTCTCTCTTGTAATAGGTTATTTGCATGTAGGTATTCTTGGCCTTCTGTAGATTTGTATTTCTCAAATCCTACATGGTATCAGAGCCACACTGCTGCTGCCTGGTCTGGTGTTTGTGAAGCAGTGTTTTGAGGGCAAAAACCACAACTTTTCTAGGGTTTCTTCTTCAATCTAGAAGAGACACTTTTTTCTGGAGCACATTGAGCAAAAACGAACACCACCATCATGCTCAGAAGGCTTGGGAGAGTCAATTTTCATATAAAGTTTGCCATTTTTTCCATAGTAGCCTCTGGGAAAATGTTTCTCTCTCCGACTCAAATTTTGAGTTGAAAAATTAAAAAAATCAATTTTTAATTGATTTTTGCGTTAAAAACTAATGCATGTAGTGATAAAAATCAATGCTGCTTTATAAATGGGCACTGCCGTCAGTTAACTACTAGTGGTTAACTCTAGCGATTAACCTAACAACCAGGGTTTACTCTCAAACCTTCTTTGGGGCAGTTTTGAGCACTTTTGATATTTTGGCCATATCTTGAGCATACGGTATCGGATTTTTGACTTCTTTATATCATCAGAAATCTCTTTCCGAGATCTATCTCATTATGCAAGTTTGATTTTTTGGTTTTGCATTTTTGATATCTATTTTTCCAGGCAAAGTCAAAACTTGTGTTTTTTAGCACTCAGTTTGTTTCATGTGAAGAGTTATCATGGGTTTTTCTTCTCACCCTTCTATTGTTATTCTAGAACGGGGTAATTATGAGTCATGGGAAAAGGGTATAATTACACATTGTAGGTGGCTTAA
>MU226735.1:1640397-1651620 GCA_018584345.1 Thuja plicata
CAGGATCTCCTTTTGGATTCTACATCAGGCATCTACCATTGTGACATGAGTTTCTTCATTCTGGGGGGACTTTGGTGTCTCATCCCTCTCTCATGGGGGGACTGGTTGTACTTATGGTCTTGAGGGAGTCTCTTGAGCCATTTATTTTTTGAATTCTTCTATCTCTTTTTGGAGAGGGGTTTTTCCCATTGGGTTTTCTTCTTTGTCTCCAGTTTACAGAGATTTCCTTGTATTGGGTACCTGATCAGGCCTTGTTGCCGGGACCCATTTCCTGCTTTCATAGCTGTGCTAGGTTAGCTTACCCCCTGTGCTTAGCTTAAGGGGGGGGGGTGTTAGAGTAATCATTAGTTTGCTTATTAATTAAATCATGTTGATTTAATTAGTTAAGTTATTGCTCTTTAGTGCTTAAGCTTTCTCTTAGGTGCATTAATAATTAATTCTTTTATTAATTATTAATGTGCAACCTAGCTTTTACCTTTTAGGGTTTTGTTCACCTTTTTAAGGTTGAACTTTGTAATTTTTGTTCATTAACTCAGATTATAATTTAGCTCTCACACTTTGAGTAACTTCTGAGTTCTTCTTTTTCCCTCTTTCTGCTTCTCTCCTGTAACAGGTTATTTGCATGCAGGTATTCTTGGTGTTCTGTGGATTTGTATTTCTCAAATCCTACAAATTTTCCCTTGATGCGAGCTCTGAAATCCAGGATGCGAGTCGATTTCTTGAAAATGATCCCCTTTCCCAAAAATGAGCCTTTAGCACAAAATGTGACTCTGTACCTGCAAATAGAGAAGAGAAATTAGCTAAAAATGAAAACTAAATGAGGTAAAATCTAGGATTCTGCCCCACAGTGGGCGCCAGAAATGTGTGTATTTTGTGGTTCCTGCAAGCTACAAGACAACACTTCAATAAGTTATTACATTGGTGAAAAACATAGAATAAGCCATAGAATTAAACACTAAAACTGACTTGTTGCTTCATATCTAAGAGGAGTGTGAAGAATGTAATAATTGCCCTCAGATTATGCATTAATCAGTGACATATACAACCTAGAATGGAAGATTCAATTGAAAACAAGCCTAAATGCTCAAGAAATGATTCATTTTAGTTATAGAATTGAAGATTATAACAATGCAAATGAGATTTGATCTACAATGCGTAAAGATTTCTAAAAATGCTAGCAACATAAGTTACTTCTAAAATTAGGGGCCCGTTGAGCTTAAAATTCATTCTATTATAGTAGAATTAGGTGAATGAGAGGTTGAGATTGAAAGTGGAAGAGAGGTGGAGATTGAATCTTTGGTGATCAATGTGAGGTGATCCAAGTATTTCATTCCCATTGGTTAGGGAATTGACTTTCCCTTTTGTAAATGGGAATGTAATTTGAGGATTTATTTAATTCCTTTTTATTAATTACTTTAGCCATATTTTGATTTGTTTTCATTGAATTGAATTGTTTTTTATTTAATTCAATTGTTTTGATTTATTTGATTTAATTGGCTAAGGAAATTAATTGATTTAGTGATTAAAACTACTTAGGAGATTAAATTTGATTTTATGAATTATGCCAATAAATTGAAGAATTGTCTTGACATAATTAGGGGTATGATCACACTTAGGGAAAATAGGGTTTATGGTCAGAGCATACCAAATTAGGGTGGTTACAGCACCAAGAGCATGGTATGCAAGATTGGACAAGTATCTACTTTGTCTTAGTTTCAAAAAAGGTAATGCACACATCAATTTATACTTAAGAACCAATGAAGATAGAATTCTAATAGTTGAAGTTTTTGTTGATGATACCATTTTTGGAGGAAATGATGTAATGAGTAAAAGATTCTATAAAAAAATGGAAAGTGAATTTGAGATGTCAATGATTGGTGAGATGAAATTTTTCCTTGGATCGCAAATTAATCAGAACAAGAGTGGTATTTTTATTTCTCAGACAAAGTATCTTAAAGAAATGTTGAAAAAGTTTGGAATGGAAAATTGTAAACCTGTTGGAACACCTATGGTTACTGGTCACAAGCTTACTACTACTGATGAATCTCAGAGTGTTTTTTAGAAAAAGTACAGATCTATGATTGGAGGCTTACAATATTTGACTCACATTAGATCAGATATTGCTAATACAGTTGGAATTGTGGCAAGATATCAGGAAAATCCTAAAGAGACACACTTTTCTTCTATAAAAAGAATATTTAGGTATCTGAAAGGAACACTAGATTATGGCTTACGGTATAAAAAATTTGATGATTTTGATTTACATGCTTATACTGATGCTGATTGGGCAGGAAATATTGATGACAGAAAGAGTACAATGGTGGTGCATTCTTTCTTGGGAAAATATTGGTTTCTTGGTTAAGTAAAAAGCATGATTGTATAGCTCAGTCTACTATTGAATTTGAGTATGTTGTTGCTGCTATAAATTGCACACAAATTGTTTGGATGAAGCAAATACTGAAGGACATTGGGATAACTTTTGATGAGCCAATGGTTATCCATTGTGATAACACTAGCACAATGAATATGTCGAAGAATCCAGTAATGCATTCAAAGACTAAATATATTTCCATTAAGTATCATTTCTTGAGAGACAAGGTAGTAGAGAAGGAGATTAGATTGGAGTATATCAGTACAAAGGAACAAATAAAATATATATTTACAAAACCTTTACCAAAGGATGCCTTTAAGTATATCAGAGGTATGTTTGGGGTGCGAGCCCCTCCTTGCGAGAAATAAATTGAGGCAAGAATGTATCAGTCTAGTGGATTTCAGAGCTATATCATTTTTTGGACTTGATGTATGGATCTACTCCTCGGGGAGAGTGATCACAGGAACATTATAGAACACATTTGGGTGATTTTTCACCTGGTTGTTAGAGGCATGAAGATTTGAAAAAGACACACCTTGCAGAAGGAAGATGACCTGAAGCAGAGTTATGTCACCCTTTACCATTGTTGTCAAAGAGCGAGAGATTCTATGAGAAAATCCCTACTATTTTAGGGAGAGCTGTGTTGAGGATATTGAGAAGATTGTATTGAGAGAGTACTTTTGGGTTGATGGATTTTCCCATATGTTGCCATCAATTCCAAAGGGGGAGATTGTTGGAATTGGTTTATGATGTTGTTGTTGGCATTCATGTTTTGTCACTAATGTCAACATATGTTTCTATGAAGGGAGATCAAACTGGTTATTACTGTTGCTTGATGAATGATAGAAGTGTACGTGTATTGTACTGGTGATCCAGAGCGAGTGAAGATGGTGATATGTACATGGATATGTTGTGATCTTATGTCTAAGGTCACATGGCTTAATATTATATATTGGATGAGTTATAAATGTTTTAGTGAAGACTGGGTATTGGATGGTGACAACGATCTTTGACAGAGTTAGTCTCTGTGTTTTGAGAATAACATATGCGTGACATGGATTCAGGTTATGCGAGCTTAAGGGATGGAAGAAGACATGTTAAGGAAGGTTTTTTTTTATGTTTCATGGGTCGTAGGACTCTTGGTGACATCTGGCTTATGTTTTGGAGGAAAGCTATTTGGGACAAACTTCATATATGAAGCGTGTATTATGGATTGCGAGCGTGGATTACAGATCTCATATTATATTTGATGGATTATATTTGATTTTTAATTGTTATAGGTAGTGTGTGTATCTTAGCAAGGGGTTATGTAATCATTTATACATTGGGGAAGCCTAATTGGCCGACCTAATTGATTATTGTAATATGGTATATAGGAGAGAGCTTGTCTTGTTGGAAAGTGTGTGTGAAGAGTGAGCAAAGTGGAAATGTATTTGTGGAAGCTGCAAGCTTGTGTCTGCTGGATGTAAAGCAGAGGTTGTAATTATGTTACTTCATTGGAACTGATCAAGAAAAGACGGTTTCTATCAGATAGTTCACTGGATTGTATAGCTCATATACATTTGTATTTCAGACAGTAAGGCCTGAGGGTGGATTAACATGGACTGTGTACTGTAATACATCAATAAGCTTCTAACATGGCTAAATCTTTTAATAGGGATACTATACTCTTAGGACATCATTTGTGGGTGCTAATTCCCACCGGGGTTTTACCTTTAATAGGGTTTCCTCGACAATAAAGGATTGTGTTATGGTGTTAGCATTTACTGTGTTATCATTTGGATTGAAGTTTTGATGTATAAATTTTAATGTTTAATAATCTCTCACAACTGATTCACCCCCCTCTCAGTTGTGTTGGTGGATTTTTATTCTTAACACACACACACACGCGCGCGCGCACACACACACACACACTACAAGTTCGTTTTGGCAATTAACCGCCTCACAAAAATGTTTTACAATCTTTCCCGCTCAATTATCAAGCCCTAAAATGTAATACCGATCTAGAACTTTCTCTAACAAATTCAGGTCGAGCTTCAAATCTATGACACATCAATTTGACAAAGAAAAGTCAAACCACAACACACTTTCCAATGTTCTTGCACAACTTCGAGAAATTTGATCATAATGATCATATAAATGCCAACTCATCAATCCACGTCGATCTGCAATGTCACTACGATCCCTGGAACACATAAACACTTATCACAACACGATGCATCATCACCAGTTGAGGATCTGACTAATTGTTCTAAGAAATTCTTTTACTTTTCACTGAATGATCTTCTGTTCATTGAAACTTGGCCTTCCGATCACCAAAAATGATGTAGTCGCAACAATAACCCATAACATAGTCAAGATAACATATTTTGAACCACAACACCTGAATCCAAACCTATTTCACACAATCATCAAATCATTCCTCCTTGGATTTATCTTGTTCTTCCTATTGACCTGTCAACCTTCAATCAATCACAACTCACACACCATACATATGATAAAGTTACGCGAACATAGACATAACATCTAGAGACATCAGTTAGTATTCCATTACAACCGCACATGCCAACTCTTACCAGACCTTTGGATTCAACCTCTTGAACATACATCAACATAACATGCACACTGTCAACCAATAAACACTAAGTTGACATCAATGAAAACATCATAACTCATCAACCTATCATCAGATCTACATATACCATAGTTCAACTTATCTCTACATCAGTTATGCCAACAGAACTATTACACTACATGCATTCTACTTTGCATACTAACAAAATGTTGTAGTATTGTGGTGTGAGTAATCTTCTGAAATCATTGAGAGACTTGCTAGATCAATTTTTATATCCTAGAGATGATGGTTGTTTGTTCTATAGAAATGATTGCTTAAATGATAAGTGCTCACAATGTGGTGGTCTGTTGAAGCTTGTTTCATGTTTTATGAAGGCGGAGAACACAAATTTGGAAAGAAAATTGTTCAAAAAAAGATATATGAGATGATCAAATATACCTTAAAGAGTGGAGGTGAAGGTTCCAGATGCGATTTGGTTACAAAGGAATGCAGTGTTGCTGATTTTATTTTGGATTTCAAGGAAAATCTTTTCTACAAGTATGCAAGGCATAGTCACAGGTCTCATTGGTTGGATCAACAATACATGATGTGTAAGGAGTCTTTCCCAATTGGCACTATTATATCGGTGGGTGACTTCGCAAAAAACTAAACATTGCAGCCAAAAAATGAGTTGCAAGCTTAGTATTGCAATTCCATTCAGGTTGGTATTTTTGTCCTCATAACATATAGACATTCCCCTGATAGTACATAACAGGACAAGAAAATAATCAGAGAGTAGCATTTTTATATGAGTGACTATAGATCTCACTCTTTCGAGTATGTGCAACATTATTTTGTCTTTTTTTTTTGATTTCTTGCGGGAAAAAGATATTGTAATGGATAGATATATCATTTGGTCAGATAACCGCACATGTCAATTCAAGAATGCTTGTATGTTTGATTGATTGAGTATAATGCATGCAAAGAGGGATGTACCTCATATTTGGAGTTTTTTCAAGCTGGACATGGGAAAGGGGAGCACGACAAAACATGTGCATGTGTGAAGAGAGCTCTATTTAAGGAGAAATTGAGGATTTCAGGAGCTATACTTTGTGATGCTTGTTTTATTGCCGATTGGTGTAGTTCAACATTGTCATACCTAATTTCTCTCTATCAATCTCCTCCTCTTTCCTTCTTGATCTCTCTCTTTCTCTACCTATCTCTCTATATGTCAGTGTCCCTCTCTATCCCTCTATTTGTTTTTACTTTTGTTTCCAACTCCACTAAAAAAGTCTTAACAATGAACTATTAAGCTTTAAGCAAATGACCTATTGCCCTAAGCATAACTTCCCATGGATACATACCACCTTCATATTATTGACATGAAATATATGATTGAAAGTTATTATTGCTCCCTTCTTCCGCCTCCTTTCCAACCTTCCTCTCTCTTTTTCTCTTTCTCCCTTCTTCTATCTCTCTCTTTTGCATTATGTTTCTTTCCCATCATATCACTTCTTTCTCCCTCCACCCCTCTCTCCTTGCCCCTCCCTCTCTTCTCTATCTCTTTGTCTTGCTTTATGCGTTTCTATCCCATCATATCACTTCTTTCTCTCTACCCCTCTCTCCTTGCCCCTCCCTCTTTTCTCTATCTCTTTGTCTCGCTTTATGTAAATGTTAGTCTTTATAATATTTAATATGCATTGCAATAGATTTACATAGATTTGTTTCGAATTCAAGATTAAGTGAAATAATTATAGTAAAAAAATTAGAAAAAAATATAAAAATTAATAATTATACTCGATTTGTATTAATTGACTTTATAGAAAAAATAATAAAATTCATTTGAAAGTAACTTTTCTCATTTTGATGTTAATAACCAACATGAAAAACCCCTTAAAAACAGATTAATTTAAGCTTTGTTAATTTCTTTAGACAACTGAATCCGTAGAGATCATTAAAATACCTTTGTTCATTCATTCTATATGATTTATTAGGAATGTGAATCACAAAGATAGGCTAGTTTTCAAATTACATCGTTCACAGTATACGAATTACATCGTTTTGCAATTATGAAGTTTGTCCTCGAGTAGCGAAAAGTTTCCTATCTCAGATGATTTCTCTATGGCGGGCTGGTTTTATGGACAATAGGGAAAATTCTTAATGGCATAAATGTATTACACCCTACAGGAAATTGTGGATTTAATTGATTTCCCTCTAACTGGGAGACTATCCTTAAAATTCTTCGAAGTTCAGCAGCTGTCTGCAATGGGTCCCTCGGGTAAGAAACTGTTTTTTAATGATATAAGTTTTCTGTTTTAGTCGATGGAAATGTTTTGTACGCTACTTAGGGTTTGAGTCAAAATGCGTTATTCGCCCTCCGAGCTTTATGATTTATAATGGAAGCATTGAGTAGAGCTAATTCTTCAGCTACAAATATAAAGAAATTCTGGAATTGGCGGCTCCTTATATAACAAACGCTTATCTCCTTTTCTGTCTATACTGTTTTCCTGCGGTGTATAACTTTGTCTGGATTGCAAGATTTAAAGTACTTTCTCGGTTTATAGTCTCTGACTTTAGAGTATGCTGTTGGTTTCTAGTCTATGGGTTTTGGGGAAAACAATCGAAACTCTTGGTCCCTTTTTTAAAGGAGAGGAAATATAGCCGTTAATTAGGTTTTACTGTAACCAAGTTTTTCTTGAACTGCCTTGGCATTCTTTTGATAGAAGGATGGATGGCTGAGCCTGGCAGGGTGCATTAAATTATTCAAGTATCCTCTGTAAGCTATACTTTCATATATTCAATCTCTCTTTCGAATGCCTTAACTTATTCACTTGTGGATAGGTTCTTGCATGATTGATTATGGTGAGGGCTGCACTGTATCACAAATTATATCTTGTAATTTTGTTAAACGTTTTCTAGCTAAACGCGAGGAAAATGTTAATAGCATTTACTAATTATTTTTAATTTACTTTTGGGTAGCCTGCTTGGCACGTAGATCTTCTGTCTACCGCAGCTATTTGGTGGCAGATTACTTCAACATAAAAGATAGATGGTAGGTGGCACCGTATTAGAAATTGTCAAGGTTTGCATCTGTTATCATCTTATTGATTTGACTGTAGGACTTGAATTTTGAAAGCTAAGAACCCATGTTATGAAAATTAAAAACCTTAAAGTATTTCCAAAAGTTCTGGTAATTTCATGAACGCGGGTGGAATTGCAGAGGATTTTTGTTTCTATAGGAGTGGACACAGTAGTTGCGTACCCAATGTTGACAGGTTCTCTGTGTTCATCCATCCGTTGCAATATATTCCATCATTCCAGAATTGGACATGGAGTTCCTTTTTAGTAACATCAATTTTAGGGGCAGTAATCTAGCTCAATAAAAATATACAATCAAGAAAGGCTATAGTTTGCTTATTCAGCAGCTCCATATGCTATCCCTCAGTAGAGATCGGAACAATATCTGGCTCTTTCAAGCCTGGCCAAAATCATCAAGACTTCAATGGTTAGCAACTCATTGAAAAATCCATATGCTTGATATGCTTTAATGAATAAGCTGGATTTTACATTTAATTGTGAATTTTGTTTGCCACCTATAGAGCACTATAATTGTGCACTTCTATTATACTTGAAAGCCGCCATATCTGGTTGAAGTTCTATATATATATGCAGGTTATTCCTTCACTTTCACAAGGATAGTTTGACTATGCCAATCAATATATGACTAAATTGTTATTTATAGATAGAGATTTTAAAAGCTCCTTCAATTCACAGGCAATGGTGGTGATCATTTTGATGCGTGGAAAAAGCGATCCTAAACTAACTTGTGCATTAACTTAGGTTAAGCCTTCTCCCATACAACATTAGAGATGTGAGTGGGCTTGTCTTGCCATCCAAAGAAAGATCCAAGTTGTCCTGGATTCACTCCTTTGTTGATATCATATGCGATAGGGATTGGCTGATAGTGTGCAATGGAGTAGGCTAAAGAAGGCTAAATTGAACAAATTCAACATAATGCATGAAATAAAAAACAAAAGTACTGAAGAGGAAAGTAGATCTAGAAATGAGATACAAAGAGGAGCTTGATGCTAAAATTTGGTGCTAACTGGGTAGGACGGAAGTGCTAGGTGTTTCCAAAGGTTGTTTTGATGGGGCGGTGCTGAAAATGGTCTGAGGAGGAATTTGGGTTGCTGTTCTAAAAAATTGGAGCAAAAGTGTCCATACACTAGTGCCGGGCTGTAGTGTCCTAGGGTTGTTCACTATCCAAAGTTTGAGAATGTTTGTTACGGTTCGCTCTGTTCATTTGTGCCACTGTTGTTGTTGGAATCCTTCAGATTTGCACCTGCACACATCAAAGAGGGGAAAGGTTGCGTTGTATAGGGATTTGCCTTAGTTAAACCCCGTGTTGGTGTTCCTACCTCCATAATAATAATGATGATGATAATAACGATTGTGTGTGATGTGTGTGAATCCTAGAATAACATGTGTATTAGCCTAGGTAGATTCTTTTCCCACACAACATTAGAATGATGCGAATGGACTTAACTACTGTCCTCAAGGGAGAGCCAAGCTGCTTGAATCTATACCTTATATTTGACTTTATTTGCCTGGATCTATACCTTATATTTGATTTTATGTGATAGAGATTGGGTTGAGTGTGTGCAATGAAGTAGGTTAAAGATGACCAAACAAATTTAACAAGATGTACGAAATATTAGAACAGAAGTAAAGAAGAGAAAGACAGATCTTGAAATGAGGTACAAAGAAGAACTTGTGACTAAAATCTGGAGTTGATTGGACAGGACAAAAGTGTTGGGCGCTAGTGTCCGGGCACTGTGCAAGTGGAAGCTGATTTCAGGGATGGTTTGAATAGAGATCTGAGCAGTTGGCCTCAGAAACTGGAGCCAGATCAGCAAGATAATAGCTTTGGGCCCTATTGTCCTAGGGTTTTGGGTATTGCAAAGTTTGAATCTGTTCGTTCATTGATGCCACTTTTAGAAACTGAATTCTTTGAATCTACACCTGCACACATGAAAGAGGGGAAAATGTTGTGCTACATAGGGGCTTGCTTCAATCAAACCCCATGTTGGTGTTCCCACCTCCACAACAACATGGATGATGATGATAACAATCATGTTTTCTCAGGGGAGTAGAGGCAAAACAAATAACATAAATGACAACGATTACCTTAAGCATGAAACCTTTGCTTGAATCTCATGTAATGCGATGATGACATTCTCTCATGAAGTTCTGCAAGATTTTAGTACATGTCTGAGCATTATGCAAGTAGAAGTTGATGCTAGGGATGGTTTGAGTAGAGATTTTGGCAGCTATCGTTGGAAACTTGAGCTAGATCAGCAGGACGCTAGCATTGGGTGTTGTAGTCCTAGGAAAGGCTCTGCAAAGTCTAAAACTACTTGTTGATGTCTGCTTTGTTCATCGTTGTCACCGTCACAAACTGAATTCTACGGATCTGCACTTGAACACATGTGCTGCGTAGGGGCTTATGTTGTGAGGTTTTCACACCATCACCCCATTGTAAATGGGGACCCCCCTCTTTTGCAAGTAGTAGGAGTAGTGGTTTTAGGTTGTCTTTGTTGGTAGTAGTTTTCAAGCCCCTTGGTCCGGCGAGTGAAGTTTGAGAGTTGGTTTTGGGCGATTTTGGCCTGCTGGGAAGTCAAGTCTGTCTGGGCATGGGCGTGAGTTGTGCTAAATCTTTCGGGAATATGAGATAAAAACCAAAGGATTTACAATGAAACAAGTTTAAACCCTCTGAGAATCCTTGTTCCAGCTTCGATTTGATCTTAGAAAGTCGAAATAGATTGTGGGAGGTAGCTTTGCTGAAGGCGTACTGAATCCTGAAATTTGGCTAAGTCCTGAAATATTTTGAGAACCCCCAAAATTTAGAATCTGCACCTTAACTCCTATGAAGCTGAAACCTATCTCAAACATCCTGGAAGGTATTTATACAAATATAACTTAAAGTATAAGAAATTAAATTAAAACAGACTTATACTTTTGATCAATGACAGGCGAATTTGATTTTTGAAGGAAGGGAGAATTTTGGAATGTTGGTGTCCAAGGTATGGGCGGATTCCGCCCAGCCCTTGGACATGGTGTCCATGCACCTCCAAATTTCCGCCAGCCCTTTGCTCATGAATTTGCCTTCCTTTTGGTTGAGGGTGGAAGTTTGATTGTTAACAAGGCTATGTTTGATGAAGAAGAGCAATGTTTGGATTGGGGACATGTTTTGGAAATTTGCTGTCCAAGGTGCTGGCGGATTCCGCCCAGCCCTTGG
>MU226735.1:1662555-1674707 GCA_018584345.1 Thuja plicata
GATCGCTTGAAGTATGATTTCTTTCCTTTTCCTTTAGAGGTGTGGGCTGCCAGTACTTGATCATCTTCATGATGACTTTTGCGACCATTACCTCTAGCCTCAAGTCTGCATTCTTCTTGAATGCAGTTAGCTCTTAATCTATCAAATTTAGGGAGATCATCACGTCCACTGATGCCTTGAATGAACGATTCCCAAGAGTGAGGGAGACCATTCATAGCAAGCATAACTAAGTCTTTGTCAGGAATGGTCACCAATAGTACTAAGTTGGTTCCTGAGTTCTGAGATTTTCATGAAGTAGGATATGGCTGATTCTCCTCGAGCCATTTTGATGTGAAGGATCTGATGTCTCAAGGCTAAGGCTCTGCTGGTGTTATTAATCTCATAAAGATCTTTCAAGGTCTGAAACATCACATTTGCCGAAGACAAATTTGAAATTATGGGGACTAGATGATCCTTCACAGAATTGATGAGAATTTTCTTTGCCATGATTTTGTTCTTTTTCCACAGAGCTTTCTCAGCATCATCAGTAGGTTCTACCAGATCAGAATTTGTGTAGGCAAGATGATCATTTTCCTCTAGAGCGATCAAGATCCTAAACTTCCAGGAAGAGAAGTTGGAAGAACCGTCAAGTCTGTCCTCGAACTTTAAACCGTTGACCATGATGGCGCAGCAGAGAGAAGAGATATAAAAGAGGATCTCTTGTCTTTCTGATTCTGGATCGAAATGCCTAGACCCGCTCTGATACCATGTTGAAATCTAAACTAGAAAGATATATAAAGCAAGATACAAAACCACAATCCAATTACCTTGGGAAAAACCCTCTTGGTAGAGGGAAACAACCCAGCCCACGAAAGCAGTTCTCCTTTATTTATATTCAAAGTATGAAATACAATAGATGAAGATTCTATAAATCCTCACTGATCGAGTGTAAGGAAAGGATTGTAGCTCTGTGATGATTAAGCATGAAGAAAAGCAGTCACGCTGTCTGCTCGTATACACAGGAGCTCATAGCACAGATCGAACAGTGCCTCACTGTCAGAACAATACACCATGAAAGGCGTCGGCCCTCTGCAATGGCAATACGTAGGAAATGTACCCGCTCACTGGTAGAGCAATCACACTAATGCAGAGTCGACAACAGACAAATAGAAAAGAAAAAACGCGCTGCCACTACACTTGCTTCCGTAATGATCTATTGATCATACTCATGCACCGAGTGGAAACGCACAACCCTGGTAAAGAGGCGTTGAGTAAGGTGACGCTTCACCTTGCTTGGCGTTACAGCCAGCAAGGTGAGGCGCCACCGCTTTGCTGTCACAAGAGGAGGTTCTTTTGATGCCGAGAGACGGCATGCCAGGTGTAGTCAAATGTAGAATACGCAACTACATACTATGTAAGTAGTAAACCGATTAACGGTAATTGTAGATGCAGAACTTTAGAAACAATCACGACAGTCACGTATAGTGCTTAACCAAAAATGACTGTTGGAGCAGTTACAAGAACTGGGAGAATACAAAATACAATAATTCAGTGAATACATAATTGTAATGGCGGGAAGAGAATCAGTCGAGTTTCTATAGCAGCTACAGGATTCAACAAGAACTTCAAAAATGTATATTTTCCCCACTTGCAAACGGAATTAAAAATCCCATTTGTAAGTTTATTTTGCTAAAAAGAGCTAAGTTTTTCCCTTACCTGCAAGTGGACTTTAGAACCCGACTTGCAAGTGTCTTCCAAGTGGCTTCAAATACTTAATACTGAAAGGCTTTGAGCTTCATTGTTAAGTAATTTCATAGAATTTAGTGAGTATTTGGTAAGAGACTTTGTGCCTTACCATTTATTCAATAATTGAATTGGAATAAGGCGTAGTGTAATCCGATAACTAATCAGGCCTTAATGTTTGTGGCATAGACATGTTACATAAGATAGATATATATACATCTCTCAATAAACCTGATTTCTATTAGTGGCTTTGATAATGTGGGTAGACTGTTGTTACATAAAATCATACTACTGAGGTAGGACTCGTGACTTTACCTATGCTCTTCCACGTCATGCCCAATGTTCTTTCATACAATCTTCTTCTTGGCGGTCGTGGATTCATGCCATGGGGGCAATCTTGTCTACTCTTCGTAGAAAGATAAACAACAACAAAATTTTATACAATTGAGGCTGATAATAACCTGAATAGTTGCTTACAAGCAGAGGCCATTTGTTAATTATCTTGTTGAGGGCTCTAGAGTATAAAATTGTATAAATATTGGCTTAAAAGCAAGAACATCCATTTTATGAATAAACATCTCTTAGAACTTTGATTCCATCTTAAACACAAGTAGATCCACCACATGCTGCTGATAACAATATAATGATATGAGTTTGCTCTTTGCAATGATTGGGAATCATTAAACTTTACACCTTCCTCTATTAGCGAATATAAAGTCTCACAATCAAAACCTAAGACCATGAAGGTGGATTTTATTTCATTTGCCCAATCTATTTCCTTTAAGCAACTCAAATCTATTATTCCCAAAACACCATCATCCCATGATGGCGTGTCTTCTTCTAACACGTCTTGATGATGATTGGGGCTCTATAGATTTCACCCCTTATGGACTGGTTGAATCTAAAGATTGGCCCTCCTCATCATGACATATCAACACTCAACAAGGATCTACATTAGTAAAAAAAGGATCAGTCCTTCTCATGTTAATTTTGCTACTAAATCTGCTTCAAAATTTGATTGGGCTTCTCTTCTAGACAAGGTTAGTAATGTGGCGTCTCCTCCTCCACTTGAGTTGAAGACACATTATGGGTCTAGGTACAAAATTCTTTCTAAACTTGGATACAAGGGAAATGGTTTAGGGTGCATGGAACAAGAAGTTAAGGCTCTTGATAAACCTACACGTACCTTTATAGAAGAGGTTTAGATTTCCGACTTTCTCCTTTGTCTACATCCCCTTCTCCATTGTTTACATGTAAGAAATCTCATAAACATAATATAGCAAAATCATTCTTCCTGTGCATATCATCCAATGCTTAGCCATTCCACTAGTGAATGTCGAGCCTTGAGGGCTAAAGTACAAGAAATTCTTAACTTTGGTGTTATCATTTTCCCATTGGTTCATGCACATGTTTGTTCTTCACATGACAAGTGACATTGGGTCTCCTTTGTCCTTTCCTCATAATTGATAAACTTTTTGATATTATGTTGCTCCTCACTATGTGACATTCATAGCTCTATATGAGGCCTAATTGTCATTCATGGTGGTACAATTTCACGTGCAACCATCCTTTGTCTATGATACCAAGATGATAGTCTCTAGTGTGGTTGATCTCGCCTAAACATTGGAGGGTAAGGACAACTTGCTTTGGAGGTGAAGTTAGTAATATGCTAATAGTTCAAGGGGAGGAATATGGCCTCCTAAGTTGTGGACTTTTTGATGTGACCCCTCGATGGTGGCAGTGTTTCTGTGATGCCTCTTGAGGCCTGGTTATCAATTTTCATGATGCCTCCTGAGGCGTGGTTATCAATCTATCTCTTACAAATGTTGGTGGTCTATTAATTACCCAACATAGCACAACTTGTTGGCTACATGGATTCATATCTCACCTAGATCACCTAGCATAATGCAGCTTGCTAGTGTGTGATCTTTGTTGTATAGTCCCTAGGGCATTGGTGATCTATGAACCACCTAGCATAACATAACTTGTTGGAATTCATCACCATACATGTTCTCCTAGCATTACACAACTTGCTAGCTTGTGAATCTGTGTAGCCTATGAGCCACCTAGCATGATGCGACTTGCTAGCCTTGTGTGTTCTATAGGTGTGACTTGTCATCCATAGTCGCGTAGCATAACGCAACTTACATGACCCCTAGCGACAAAACAAGCTAGTGCCAGAGTCATGATCCATTATGTATTTGCATTAACTGAGTTCCTCCGTATGTTTTTGTTCTTGTGTATGTTTGTTATATATTGAGTTCTTATATATATAGATATTGATTAAGTTCCTCTATGTGCTTGTTTTATTCTAAGGATGATGCTTGGTATTGAAACAAACGTTTATACTGAGGTCTCCTTGTTAAAGTTCTGGTAACAGCAAGAGATTCTTCATGCCTGTGCTTGATCCTTCAGTGTTCATCTATATCAGGATGCAATTTGAGTTCTAGTCTATGTTCTCTTTGATCAGATATGCTATCATATATGTGTTTCTATTCTTTACTTCACTCAAGACGGTCTATATATTCTATCTAAGGTGTTCTAGCTTCTTTCTCTTATTGTCATCACTCAGTTGAGACATCGTGTGACTTCCCGTACTGTGGTTGAGTTGTTCAAATGTGCTCGGTTTTCCTTCATCTATATTATTCCTGTTTCATATATCTTCTTTACCGCTGAGACAGTTTGTCTTGGCACCGTGAATGGATGACCTGGCACCGTCTTAGATGTGTGTGTGAAATTTGCATACCTGTTTGTCAGAAACACTCAATAAATCATTACATGCATGGTTAGATAAATGAAATCAGATAACGATATATAAACCATACTAAATCAATCTATTGCCTCCTAAATGATGCGAGTATGATTGTTCTCAGATTTTTCAAGCATTACTAGTGACTTAACTACACCAAGACGGAGGATTTAAACATGAATGAATGATTAATCTATGTTTTTGGATTTTTTTGAATGCAAATAAGATGAAAACTAACTTACATTGATGCAAAACAATAAGCAAATTAAGCTAGATGAAATCCATGATTCAATGCTAAAATCTAATATGCAAGATAAATCAAGAACAAACTAGCATGATAACAATACTATTCAATTGCAATATTCTCCTAGATGATCGTATATTGTGTTTCTCTCTGATTGTATATGATTTGAGAGGTGAAGGCTTGATTTTATTGGAAATTTGGATAAAAGCGACGGTCGAGATCGACTGATAAGGAGTGGTCAAGATTCTCCCAGAATTAGCACAATCTGTGTGAGTTTGAGCTGATTGGCTGCTTTCTTGAGTGATTTATTGAGATAAACTTTATTGAATGTTTTTCTAATTGATTTATTCAACTTTTCTTTTTCAACTCCAGATTTGATTTTTGATTCATTCAGCTTTCTCCTTTTCCAATTCCAGATTTGATTTTTGATTTATTCAACTTTCCCTTTTCTCAAATTTTTAATTCTTTTTCTCAAATTAATCCCATTTTTATGATTTAATGACATTAATTAATTTAATAAATATGTAAGATATTTATAAATAAATATGATTAAAATGATTTAATTGCCAGACAATGTTGATATTTAAGATTTTAATTGATTTAGTGATTAAATACAACCTAGTGATCAGATCAGGTTGAATTGATGAACAAAATTGCCCTTTGGTTAGGACTTTGATGATTAGAGATCAATTAATCAAGATTAGGGCCTTATAGTTTAGAAGACCATTTTGGGGTGATTACATTTGCCCCTCTTTGAATTGATATGCGAGCAGTGCATTAATTTAAAGAACGTCTGTTGTTGAAGCACATAATAGTTTGATATGAAGCGATGAAACTATTCCCGAGGAGAGAAATCGACTTCGAGCTTGATTGGACGAAGACCGATTGAAGATTCGAAAGACATCGATTCTGAACTTGATGAAACTAGAACCGATGAAGAAAGACCAAAATGCTCAGCTTGATGTGAAGCGATAAGACTGATCATCTATCTAATGATGGTGACAAATAACCAATTTGATGTGAACCGATGAAATTGATCAATGCCAGAAAGATTCTTAAATCATAAGATTGATATAAAGCGAATAACCAACTTGATGAAGTGCGATGAATCTGATTGCCGTTAAGAGATTGATAGGATAATTGACTTGATATGGATTCAGATGAAGCCAATTATGAGACTTAAGAGGACAATATCAGATTGATGTGATGCGATGAAATTGATATGCCCCTAGAGATTTGACTGCGTTGCAATAGATTAGATGTTTGTCTGAGTGACTTGATATGAAGCGATGAAATCACTCTCTCAAAAGGATTAAAGAAACCTCAACTTGATATGGATTTTGATGAAGTTAAGATGCCCCTAGTAATGAGGTCTTGTTTGATTGACAACTTGATTGCTGAAGAAGATGTAATCATCATGCCCCCTCGGGAGCGAAATCAAAATTTAGTGATGACATAGAAAAGATTTGATCTGATTCTGATTGGGTTGTATATGTTTAGGAATGCATTCTGCACTTGATTAGGGTCTTGTTGACCAAGTTTGACCATGGTTGACCGAAATTGAGGACATAGATTGAGAAATGATTAGAAAGAATTCTAAGTTGGTTTGATGTTATGAAGATTGATTGCGCAAGTGGTCAATTGTGTTTGACCAGAAATTTGATTTGAGATTTTGACTAAAAAAGTGATCAGATTTCGATTTCGATCCCGAAAATGAACTCAGGCCTGTTAAATTTAAGTTCCATGCCCTCATAAGATATATACAATTTAAAGAGCTATGTTACCATGCTAGAAACACTTGAAATGCAAAAAACTTAACATGAATGCAACCTAGGACTTAGTCACTGGTTTTAAAATATTAATTTTCATCACTAAGCCTTTTTTGAGACACAGAATGTCGATACGACCCTCACTGGTGAGGCAACCATGAGGATATGAATATGACATTGATCAGATTGAATGTCGGAGATAGACATAAGCACCAATGCATAAAGTGCCAGGATGACTTGAATTTCACCTCCTTTTGATATTGCAAGGGAACATAAGCACCGAGGCATAAAGAGCTAGGATGACCAGAATGTTTCTTGTGTGCAAACACACCAAACAAAATAGAGATCCTTCTTTTCCTATGCAATAGTGATTGTTTTGTCCGCAATGACCCTTTTATCGTTCATAACCTATGACAAATTTAGCATGTATACCCGTAGTGACCCGTACGTTCACAGCCTAGGGTAAATATTCAGATTGCATAGTAATAAGAAGTCACTCAAAACAGACAAGGAGATAATTTCCCCACAATCAAAAAACAAAGAAAAGTATTATACCCCCAATCCTTGCTTCTCTAGTCAAGATAGACATCTTTGAGTCGCTCAGAGAGAATAATAAGCAAAATCCAATTGAAAAGACAACATACAAAGAAAATTTCAGCATAGCTCAAACAGTTTCAGTGATTTGTTTTTGCTTCATGAATATGATTGTCTGCACGTTCTTGTGTGTTGTTGAGATGTCAATGGAAAAAACCTTGCAGTGGTTAGGAGACAGGAAACTGACTTGGATTGGATGACCAGACGTAACTGACACAATGATGACTTGGTTAAAACTGCTAGGACATTGAGATTGAATATTTCGATTGTCCTAAGAGTGTGACTTTGATCGGTTTCAAGCCATGAATGTTCTAGGAAGAACCAAGGTATCACGAAAGCAACTGAAAGATATGTACAAACTAAAGCAGGAGCCTATGAAGGCTGGAAATGCCAAGAACTGCGTTGATAGATGGAGCGTTGAATTACAAGAGGCACCTGTTTACCAGGTTTTCATCTACTTGGCAGAGATTCTTTTTTATTTTACCAAGGCACCTATTTACCAGGTTTTCACCAAGCACTTTTTCTTATTTTTCTTATTTTTTTTTTATTTTTTATTTTTTGATAAGTTTTTTTGGTGATTCATCAAGGCACATGTTGCCAGGTTTTCACCAGGATGATCATTTTTTTTTTCAGGACTTTTTCAATTTTTAGAATTTCTTTTAGGACATTTTCCAATTTTTAGAAAATTTTCAAGACATTTTGAGCTGTACGTGTTGCTAGATTGGAGAATATTAACTGTAGAATTTATTTAGATGGATGGTGTTGATAGGTTCACGGAGTTGTTCTCCTTCTGTCGTTGAGAGTTGATAAGCTCCAGAGCCAAAGACTGCAGTAATGATGTAAGGACCTAGCCAGTTGGGTTCAAACCTGCCTTTTTATTCTCGATGTTGTTGATTCCTAGGATTTTCTCTTAAAACAAGGTCACCAACCTGAAATTTTCTATGTCGAACTTTCTTGTTGTAGCTTCTAGACATTCTTTTTTGGCAAGCTCTAAGGTGATCGAACGCCACTTGTCGACGTTCATCCAGCAACTCAAGTTCTTCCAATCTAGATATTCTGTAGTCTTCATTTGTTACAAGACCCTGCAAAGAAACTCTTAGAGATGGAATTTCAACTTCGATTGGTAATACTGCTTCTGTCCCATATACCAAAGCAAAAGGTGTATCTCCAGTAGGTGTTCTGATACTTGTTTTGTAAGCCTATAGAGCCGGATTAAGCTGAAGGTGCCAATCCTTTCTTGATTTGTTTACCATTCTGTGCAAGATATTAAGTAGGGTTTTGTTGGAGGCTTTAGCTTGTCCATTACCTTGAGGGTAGTAGATAGAAGACCAATCTTGTTTGATTCTAAACTTGTCACAAAGCTCATCCATATCCTTGTTTTTTAACTGGCCTCTGTTGTTAGTCACAATTGAGGAGGGGATCTTGTACCTATAGATAATGTAGTTGAGTATAAACATATCCACTTGTTTTCCGGTTGCTTTGATGAGTGGAACTGCTTCGATCCACTTTCTTAAGTACTCAGTGGCCATGATGATAAATTTATGACCATTAGATGAAGAAGGATATATTTGACCGATGAGATCAAACACCCACTGTTGAAAGGGCCAATGTGTGATAAACAGTATGAGCTCCCTTGTTGGAGCGATTACCATGTAGCTGACATTTCTTACAGGTCTTAGCAAATTAGATAGCTTCTTTTTCCATATTTAGCCAATAGTAGCAGACTCTTAGTAGTTTTTGGGTTAGAGTTAGACCATTAGAGTGAGATCCACAAATACCTTCATGGACTTCAGATAATGCACGTCGAGACTCTTCGCGTTCTAAACACCTAAACAATGTACCATCTAAACCTCGCCTATATAGGTCGTTAGCTATGATGACATACCGTGAGGCGTTGCGAATCAAGTGTTGTTTCTCATTTCGAGTAAGGTTATCAGGAATAATTTGGTCACGTAGATATGAGTAGACATGGCTATATCGAGATGAGTTGTGTCCAATGATAGAACAAACCATCTGGGAGTCAGGTGAGTTATAGGAATGATAGGGTAATGTTTCACCAGGATCTCATAGCGGAACTCATTTTCTTGTAGCTGTAACATTGATGCAAGTGTAGCCATAACATCAACTGCTGTATTTTCTATTCTAGGTATCTGTTGAAATGTGATGAAGACAAAGTATTTCTTAAGATCATCAACCATCCTTTCGTAGGGCATCAATTTTTCATCCTTAGTTTGATATACATCATTAATCTAATTGATTATAAGTTGAGAGTCACCATAAATATGTAGCTCAACAACCTTCCATTCAATAGCCATTTTCATTCCATTCACCAAAGCTTCATATTCAGCAATATTATTAGTACAAGGAAAGAGGATCTTGTATGCCTTTGGGAGTGAATATTTCTGAGGAGTTATAAAGAGAACTCCAACACTAGAGCCTATTTGAGTGAAAGATCCATCAAAGAACATTTTCCAAGACTGCTGAGTAAGATGCATGATAGATTCATCTGGAAATTCAATGTTCAGAGGTTGATCATCTTGAAGAGGAGCATCAACCAATTGATCAACAATCGCTTGTCCATTTATAGATTTTCCTTCCACATACTCAATATCAAATTCACTGAGTATCATCACCCATTTAGCTAACCAACTTGTTAGTGTTGCTTTACTTAGAAGATATTTCAACGGATCAATCTTAGCAACCAATTTGATAGAGTGTGCAAGCATATAGTGTCTCAGTTTTTGTGAAGCAAAGACCACGGCTAAGCAAGCTTTCTCAATAATATTATAGTTCATCTCATATGACACCAACGTCCTACTGATGTAATATATAGCTTGTCTTTTGTTCTCATCATGTTGAGCCATGAGTGCCCCCAGTGATGTAGCTGTAGCTGATATGTAAAGAATTAATGATTTTCCTTGAATAGGAGGCATCAAAACAGGTGGATTTGCAAGATATTCCTTTATCTGTTTCATCCCACTTGTAGGTTACTCCTTTGTGTAATGTCTTTGTGAATGGTTGAGCTTTATTTGCCAACTGAGAAATAAACCGTTTGATTGATTGTAATCTTCCTTGTAGAGATCTCATTTGATGTATGTTCTTTGGTGGTTGCATTTCTGTGATAGCCTGTACTTTTTCTGGATCAACTTCAATACCTTTAGCTGAAACAATATATCCTAACAGTTTTCCAGATGTAACACCGAATGCACACTTCTTAGGATTTAATTTGAGCTTGAACTGTTCCATTTTATCCAGGATTAAACCAAGTTCTGCTAGATGCTTTGATCTTTGCATAGATTTTACCAAGGTGTCATCTACATGATCGTCCATGTTTTTATGCATCATGTTATGAAAGATTGTAGTCACAACTCTCTGATATGTAGCACCTGCATTCTTTAGGCCAAAGGGCATGACATTCCAGCAGAATGTTCCCCAAGCACATGTAAACGCTGTTTTCTCTTGATCTTCAGGTGCAATTTTGATCTGATTATAACCAAAAAAGCCATCCATAAGAGAGTACATTTCGTATCCAGTTGTCATGTCCACTATCATGTCAATATGAGGGAGTGGAAATCATCTTTAGGACATGCTTTATTCAAGTCTCATCAATCTGTGCACACACAGATTGATTTGTCTGGTTTAAAAATAGATACAATGTTTGATATCCATTTAGCATAATCAATAGGTCAGATGAATCCTGCCTTAAGTAACTTTTCCAGCTCAGCTTTAACAAGTAATGCAACATGAGGATGCATTTTACGAAGTTTTTGCTTTACAAGTTTTACTCCAAGAGTGACAAGATGATGCATGATAAGATCAGGATTTAGACCCGACATGTCAGAATATTTCCAGGCAAAGTTGATCTTTTCCTTGAAGAATTCAGTAAACTCATTCAATTCCTGTTCTGATAATGATTGAGCTACATGTACAATGTGCGGAGTTTCCTCTGTTGCAATATTTACAGGCTGTGTTGGTTCAATAAGCACTGGTGATCGTTCTTGAAAGTGACTTGGCAAAACATCAAGTATCTCATCTTTAGGCGCCTCAAAGAGGTTTTCTCCGTTAGATACGTCTTTTCTTTTTACTATTTTTTTGTTCTGATACCGCCACAATGTAGTTTTCGCCACCAGAACGCTTGTTTCTTTTCATTTTATTTTTCAGACTAAGATACTTGATATCCGCTTCTGTCATGTTCACGCTAGGTTCATTGATGGAAGAGGTCATAGGTTCAACACCATTGAGATAACGGTCCAAGGCGTAGTCATTGGAAAAACTGGGAATATCCGTGGATTGGTCTTGCATAGTCCGACCAATAAGCTCAGGATGCATAAGTGATTAAGATTCAACAGGCTCAAGGGAATTCACGGTATGTTCATCATAAACTTGGACCATCAAGTTGAGTTCTAAAATACCACCTTGCATAAGCGTGTTTAGACCGTAAAGAGTCATAATATCATTATCGAAGTTCACGTTAGCATTTTGAAAACCTAACTCGTCAGACCTATCTAGACCCTTCGCCTACCTCGAACTGAGTTACATATTGTTGCACAACGTCTATATCCTTGTCAATTGTTTCTTCGGACAGAGAATCCCATTCATACTCATTGGAATCTGTTTTAGCCTTATAAAACATATTTAAGATATGAATGAAGTTCACTAATTGCCCCTTGTTAGGATGTCTCTCTTCTTCCACTTCCTCAGACTCAGAAAGAATGTCATCGGTCCTTGTCAAAAATTCTATTATAGTCATGTCAGCTTCTTCTGCATCAAGTTGGTCTTGTGAAGTAGAAGCTTGTGCCTGATTGGAATTGAGTTGTTCATCATCAAACTCTTGTTCAACTGCATTCATTGGTTGATTCTGTCTTCCATCATTTTCAAGGAAACTTAAGACATCAGGAGGGATAGGATAAGCAAAGACATCTTCTTCCTCAGAATTATCTGTTGCCCGACTTTAAGTCACCCATTTTTTTGGCAATATTGGTCATATCAAGTCAGTCTAGTCAGTCTTGAGTCTAGTTCTAAGTCGTTATAGGTAGGTAATCTTTGCCAGATTTCCCTTCATTTGCCTTTTTGT
>MU226735.1:1681231-1706145 GCA_018584345.1 Thuja plicata
GTGAATGGGTGATAGATCAGAGTACTTTCATCTGTTCCTGTTGCAAAGATTCAAATGTTTAATCTTCATTTTATTCTCATGTCATTGCATTTGCATAACTAACAACATTCTTGCATTACCAATCTCGAGGAGTCATAGGATGTGTGAGTTCTCGAAGTTGGCTAGGCTTAACATCTATAATCTGCCTGAGTTAGTCCTGCCTAGGATTAACTTGGTTTTTCCTTTTCCGTTCTCAGGTTAAGAACGCACCCAGTTAGTTTAGGAAATAAACAAATTCATTGCATATCATTCATAAGGGAGTTGTACCTTTCAATTCAGAGGAAATCTATCAATCTAGTGATAGATTATCCAACTGTTGGTATCGAATTGTTTCTCACAGATTTGGGCATTTGAGAGTTAAATCAAAAAGAACAATTTGTTTACCAACATTATCCTCATCAAAGATAGGTGTACTTTTGTCTGTTACTGGATGAAAGTTAGCTGTTTTGAAACCGAGACCAGTTTTATCCTTAGGGTCTCTATATTCTGCATGAATTGGTTCGGTTAGACCTTTTTGATTCATCCCTATAGGACCTTTTCCCTTATAGCCCATGCGTTGCATTAACTCATCCTTTACCATATGTTTCAAGAGAAATCTCACAGTTTTTGACTTCTCCATCTTCATCTTCTCCTCTAAAAAGCCATGAAAGAACAACTTTCCCTTCATTTTCATCAGCAAGGGAAACAGTTGACTGAACAAAAGTACCATCATATATGACCTTTTCCTGTGATTTTGATGGTTTCATAGTTTCAGAAGGTTTTCCATAATATCTAGGTGAAGGAGGAAGAGATGTCAATGAAAGCACAGGTTCTATCTTATACCCTCCCATTCCAGTATCTAAAATTTTGAGTTTCTTCTCAAAGTCTTTCATCATAGCCTTAGAACTTTCAGCTGTTTGTTCTCTAAAAGCTTCCTTGTTATGAGGAACAAGGGTATCAACAAACTGTCTTAATACATTGTAGGCATAGCTAGTATCTACAGGAACACTAACTTCAACTACGTTATAGGGGAACTTTACACATTGATGGTACGTGGATGGAACAACTTGCATCTCATGAATCCGTGATCTTCCCAGCAAAATATTGTAGGCTAAAGGAAGATCGAGCACTTGACAGATTACATCTTGTTCCACAGGTCCTACCCTGATCGACAATACCACTAGACCCTTAGAGGATCACTCTTCTTCATCATATGCTTTAATTGTTATCTTCTTTCTAGAATCTATAGCATGATCAGAAAATCCCAGTTGTGTGATTAGTCTGTAAGTACAAATGTTTAGACCAACGTCTCCATCTATCAAAACACGGTTGACACAGTGTTTATGTATCATGACTTCAATATACAATGGCTGGTTGTGTGGATGGTTCAGAGAGTTATCGTCTTCTTCAAAGAATGACAGGTAGTGAGGTGAGGTCAAATGACCTACCATAGATTGAAACCGATCTAAGTCTAAGTCTTTAGGCACATTTGCAACCATCAGAGCTTTGTCCAAGACTTCTTTGTGAGTAGGAGATATCTTAAGTAGTTCAAAGATGGAAATTTGAGCATTGGTTCGCTGTAGTTGCTCAACGATACTGTAAGTTGTAACCAATAGAAGATGACAGAACCGACTGTTTAGATGGAGATGGTTTAGAAGTAGTATCTCTCCCAACCTCCTCTTAGGGCTCCTCTTGGTGGTTAACCACAATCTTTGCCTCTAGCTCCATTCTTGGGATTGCCTCTATATGAACATCTGGCTCTATTTCCCCTATTTGAATTGCTTTGTCTCAAGTGCCAAGGGTTCTAAGTTCTCGTCCAAGAGACTTGGTTACGGCGGTGGTGGAGCATTGACTAATACCCTGAGCCTAAGTATTTGGTGTTGCCACTTAACTCCCTTCGGCTACAAAGGTCAATGGTGTTGCAACATGAACTATTCTCGCTTCAGCCATTGATGAATTTTTTGCTAGTGAGAATGTGGCTGGCAGGAATATAACTGGCAAAACTTTCTTGGCCAAAGATGAGAAAGTCACCGTGGTAGTGAGTCCTAGTGATGATATGGTCGAGTATGTAGTTTTTGCTATAGGTGGTTGTATTGAGGCCATTGCGAAACCCCCTGAGATGTGGCATTCTCGGGAGTGGTTGCCTCTTTAGATGATGATAGAGAGGTCACCTCAGAGTCGTCACTCTCATCTCATCTCCTCTTTATCCAAGACTTCTCTGTGAGTAGGAGATATCTTAATTAGTTCAAAGATGGAAATTTGAGCATTGGTTCGCTGTAGTTGCTCAACGATACTGTAACCATTAGAAGATGATGGAACCAATTGTTTAGATGCAAATGGTTTAGAAGTAGTATCTCTCCCAACCTCCTCTTAGGGCTCCTCTTGGTGGTTAACCACAATCTTTGCCTCTAGCTCCATTCTTGGGATTGCCTCTATATGAACATCCAACTCTATTGCTCCTATTTGAATTGCTTTGTCTCAAGTGCCAAGGGCTCTAGGTTCTCATCCAAGAGACTTGGTTACGATGGTGGTGGAGCATCGACTAATACCTCGAGCCTAAGTATTTGGTGTTGCCACTTAACTCCCTCCGGCTACAATGGTCAATGGTGTTGCAACATGAACTATTCTCGCCTCAGTGAATGATGAATTTTTTGGTAGTGAGAATGTGGTTGGCAGGAATGTAACTGGCAAAACTTTCTTGGCCAAAGATGAGAAAGTCACCGTGGTAGTGAGTCCTAGTGATGATATGGTCGAGTCTGTAGTTTTTGCTACAGGTGGCTGTATTGAGGCCACTGTGGAACCCCCTTAGATGTGGCATTCTCGGGAGTGGTTGCCTCTTTAGATGATGATAGAGAGGTCACCTCAGAGTTGTCACTCTCCTTTCATCTCCTCTTTCTCGGTTGTTGGGCTTTTGGTTGAGCAACCTCTCACCACCCAATTAGACCCCTAGATTGGCCCAACAAAATGTGGTTGTCCATGTGGGATCAACTATCCAACTAGCTGCAACCTTTCTTACGAGTCTGGGGGCACTTGTGCGTGGATAGCGTCTACCATAACCCGATGGTGTGCTAGGTCATGTAGAAGGCATAGTGACTTAAGTTCAATAACTTGTGATTCCTCTTTGACAATCCTCTCGACCAATTGTATGCTTGTCTAATGCTAAGGCCTATCATAAAATCTATCATTCAGAATGCAACATTTGATGCTTGGTTGGCTCTCATCAGTCTACACTTTAGAAGATCGAGCATGCATCTCCACTTGGTCATGGTGAGAAAATTCTTTTTAAGTCCTCTGTTCCCAGGAGCATACTCACTTGATAAGCGCCTCCTTATGTTGGTGGGTAATTTTTGTAGGTTTCCCCACTGAGCTCCCTATGGAGGGTATGCCAAATACTCATAAAATCAGAGGGTTTGTAAGAGATAGTAACTTGGCAAACTTTGTAATCAATGGTAGACTTCTGAGTCACCTTTTTAAATTGCAGCACATTTCCCGCAAGTATGGTTCAAAGTCTCTCAAATTAAAAAATGAGAGTTGTGTCACTTTATCAACCCGAGCATGGCACAGTGCAACCTTCTGTACATGGTTGTTGTCTGTAGTCTGCCACCAGCTATAATACTTACTTCCGGTGAGTTTCTCCTAGGCAATTGAATATGCCATAATAGTATTGTTTCCCTTTTCCTTCCTTGCTATTCCTAGTGTTGTTCAAGGCTTGTAAGGCTTATCTCTTATTGCTAGTTGCATCCATATTCTTGACTAAAATTGATGACTTTGCTTACCCAAATTTGAATATGTAATATTTCTCTTAAGAATCGGTCAAAAAAAAAAATCTGTTAGGAACAGTTAAAATAACCACCACCTACTTACTGGTGTCTGCCAATTCCAATTCTTTTGCTACCCAAACGAAGTTGTATACTACTGCTTGCTAAGAATGAATTGCACGAAGGCTTGAGTATGTTACCAATTGGGGGCCGTATGCCAAAACCATGCCAGAGCTGCACTGCCATATGATGTTGCATAGAATTAAATAGAAGAAGTTGGCATATAGGCAATATAGGAGCAGGTCGTATGATGTGGTACAAATGAAGTCTTATGATGAATTTTCTTCAAGGTTGTATAGGAATTATTTGATAAGGCCATATGAGGATTTGGTCCCAAGGCCGAACGCTGAGAGTGCGCTACTGTATGAATTGAAAATGATGTCATTGTACACCAAAACTTAGATGTCGTATGCAATTAATGCTTGCAAGCCATACGAGATGAATTCTTGGATGTCATATAATGTGAATTGTTGGAGGCTGTAGGATGAGTGTGGAATGTTGTACGATATGATTGCTAGACTGTTGTACGATGAGTACATAAGGAGGTCATTGTGGGATGTTGAGGGTCGTATGATGAGCTTGTGTGCAAATTATTGTATGGGAGGTTTGTGACAAGGATGTACAATGCGGTACAAGCATTTTTTGGCTATAGGCCGTGCTATTGAGAATGCTGAAACCCTCATGTTGATAGCAAAATATGATGCCACCAATTGTAAAATATATGATGTTGCCAAGAAGAAATACAATGCCACCAAGAATGACACTACCTGTTGATGCGAGTTATGTTCCACTACAACATGCAAAATCAAACACTTGGTGCTTCAATATGAAATACCAAATACTCAATCCTCTCTTGATTAAGGTCAATCCTTATGCTAAGCTTGCAAAGTAAGATCACAAGGTGACTTCAAGGTTCCTTCAATTGTGGGCATTCACTCAGTGAAATAATGTGATTTGCTGGTAATCACTAAGGGGACTCGAGCTGTTCACTAGGGTTTGTCAACTTAGTTCAAACGATTTGGCTTTACAATGTGCAATAAAAATATAGTCTTTTGGATTTCCAATTCTGGACTTTAACTTAATCTTCTAATTTCTTCTATTTCTACTCCTAATTGTGAATGCAAGGAAGTGTGAATGACTTGGACTCAACTAGATGTGCTTTTATCAACGACCTCCACCCCACCTAGTGCAAGCTTCTAAGGTAGACCCAAATAGTTTTCAAATTAATATTTCCTCTTCAATCCCATCAACTAGATGCAAACTAAAGATTCAATACTAATTGAAGTTAAGTACTTTCATTCATTGGCTTACCACACAAGGCACGCTTACAACCTGCAAGAGGCTAGTGGCCTGGGTTTGTCGAGTCAATTAAGTAAACATCCACAATTACTTCATTCAACTAAATAACTTGAAATGAAAATCTATTCTAACAACTTGGAATGAAAATCTATTCTAACAACTTGGAATGAAAATCTATTCTAAATGAGGGATGTAGATCACCATGCAATTGCAAACTTGATCACAACAATTCACCATGTAAGACACAGCAATGAAAAGTAGAGCAAATTTGGCATTAGATTAGCAACAATTCTCAAACAACCTCTCTTTACAAATGAGAGGGGTGTGGTTTATATAGGAGCCCCATTTACAATGAATGACCATGATTGATTTGAAATTGATGGCCCAGATTAAACCATTACAAACCCTAATTAGGGCCACCAAAAATAGCCAATAGAAATGAAGCACCACAAAATGAGCCAATGAGAAAATTCAAAGGCTTGATGACCAATAGGAAACAAGCTGCCTAGTCATCATCCAACTCATCATCCAAGATATACACTCCCTTTTCCCTTTCCCTTGTAGCAAGATCAATGAACTTAGCCAAAATTGCACTAAGTTCTTCCATGTCAATATAGGGAAGGCCACCATTTTGAATCTCCATAACTTCCAACTTTTCCGTGCAAGTGCCCAATGTGCTATCCCAATCTGAAGTGTGCCACTGTAGATTATTAATAGGAACCATAAGTGAGAGGAAGCCATCCAAGTGACTCTTTCAAGAGAGTCTATGCCACTGAAATAAACTGACTCCATCTTCGCCTTCAGCCTATCCAAATCCAACTCACAAGAAGCATCAATATCAAGATCAAGCGAGTCCTTAATTACAATAAGGACCTTCAAACGAATCCCCAAGATAGGACTCTCAATATCCTCAAACCGGGTGCGCTCAAGCTCATATGTAGTCCTCCTAGCGACTAATGAGAGATACCAATGATCAAAGTCATAAGCACTCCCTTTGTCAATAACTCCTTGTGTCAGGATCGCTATGGGAATAGTCCTTAGTGCCTTGGGACGAGGAATGACCTCAAGTTTGATGGCTGAAATTCCTTCCACACCTCCTCTAATCCCTGCATTTTGTCTATAAGTATTGTGGTCTTTTTATATGCTCGAACCATCCCTACCTCTTGATATCACCTGCCCATTCCTTTACTATGTTGCAAGCACAATGTGAACTCTGAGAAGTGGGAACATACGGGATAAGTGTTGCGCTCTCATGCCCTGATGGATTCACATATTTGTTTATGATTTCCTTCATCATCAAATTCTCCATTTCTAGCTCATTCTTTTCCTTTATCAACTTATTCATCCTTTCTTCTATAGCATCTGCATTACCTCTCAATTCTTGAAACTCTTGATCCTTAGTTGTTGGCCCAATATCGAATGAGGAGATATGGTAATCATTAGGTGTAATCTCAACCTCATTTCTATCTTCATTGGGATAGCCAAATGCACAGTGCGAGATCCTGACTCATCCCTAGTAATCTTATGAATCCTCCTTGCTGGTTTAGGTTCCTCTACTTTTCCAATCCTCCTCAAGAATGTGTCAATGTCATCCATAGGGATCACCTCCTCTACCCTTCTTTTTTTCATGCTATCTCTGAGCCATTCAGGGACTGAGGATAAATCCATGCCACCCTCCACATGTTCATCATTATTAAGTCCCTTCAATGCTGAAATGACTTCCTCCTCAATCCCCTGATTTTTAAGGTCACGCTGTCTCATATGATTACCTATATCAACCACCAACTGTACTGTAGGGGAAGATGGCAATATTTCTGTAGCTTGTTGTACTGACTCTGTGGATGTAGCTGCCTCCTGACTATCTTGAGGTAAAATCTATGTACCTCCATCCTAACTATCTTGTGGTAAAATCTCCGTGTCTCCTCCCTGTACTGAATCTTCATCCATTGTTTGTGTCCCCATCTCTCTGGTTGATGAAGAACTAGGAATAGGAGTAGGTGTGGCAGACCTATGTCTTTTGCTCCCAGATTCCCTACTGATTGTCCTTTCACTTGATGCTTGTGATGTTCTTTCCATATTATCCCCTTCCTTTGAAGTTTGTTTTGTATTCTGAATGCGTGGTCCTGAAGTGCTAGTAGTTCCTTCACCGTCTCTGGAAGAAGAATCCTCATCCTGCATCCTTGCATAGGTGAAAGTAACACCTTGTTTCATCAATCTCCTCATTTGTTCATCTATCCATGCCCTTGATCTATCCATAACCACTCTCATCAAGATCCCCAAATTTGAAGGTTCTTCCTTTTGTGACCAATTGGGTGGCTAAATTGACTTACCCTTCTCATAGTCATAATTAGGATGGATTATGCACCCATCATCTTTAACCTGGTTAGGAATAGGGAATACACCACATTTTCTCATGAAATCCACTGTCATCCTAGACCACATCTTCCTCCTCACAGCCCCTTCATCCATAAGATTTGACCAATAATCTTCTATGTCCACCTTGTGTTTGTATTTGACGCCCTTGTAGATTTGGATCTTCCGGAATGGATCAAAGTCCTTTCTTGCCTTGTATGCTCCCAACTGGTAGAACATCTCTGCACTAGTTGTCCCTACTGCTTGTAATGAATGGCAAGACTCAAGCATTTTCCCCAAAGTGATGGAGGAAGGCATTCCCTGTCTGTCCTTCTCCTTCTGCATGAGATCAAATTCTAAAAGCTGTCTAACCACCTCCAACAAAACCATCTTGTCTGTAGGGTACCTGGGAAGTTTATATAGTTCTGAGGAAAATCCCTGGATCCTGATATAAGTGAAAGTGGGGAATTGGATATACCAATTTCCATACTGCTCAACCAATGCTATAGCATCCTTGGATAATCTTCTATGTGCTTCTCCCTGAAGTGTGCGCGTAATGTTCATGGTGAAGACATCATTGATCTTTTTGTAACTCGCCTTCTCATGTAGTTTCAACTCTGGATAACATTCATACACCTTAATTGGTCCTTGCCATTCCCAATTACTCCCTTGCATATGAGGTCTGGATACTCTATATTTCTTGCCAATAGGTAGATTACATAGGAACTCATGTAAAAATGCTTTTCTTTCTTTAAGTCTATCAACTGTGCATCTATGTTGTCACTTGTTATCTTTGCCCAATTTATCATCACTCCTATGGCTGGCTATCTCCTCTATGAAGTAGAACATCTAAGTATCGAAGAAAGCTCCCTGAGGCGTTCCCATGACCCTGTTTAACATGAAGATTAAATCACTATATTCATCCTTGAAGTCCTCACTCGTCAGCTTCTTTGGTAACTTGGAATAACTCTTCCTTGGCTTGCTGATCCAACTCTTATTGATTATGTCCATAAAAGTGTCAGGTCTTTGGTCATAAAATGCCTTAGCTTGTTCCTTAGTTCAGGTCTGCATCTTGGGATAGTAGGGAATCCCAAATATCACTCTCACTGCCTCCTCATTCAAAAATGCAAATACCTTTCCTCGAGCCCTGATTGTTCTAGTGTTTGGATCGTAGTTCTTCGCACACTCCACCATGAGTTCACTGCATTGTATGGCTGAAGGGAATCCCGCTGCTTGGTAAAGTCCACTTCTCATTGTACTCAATGCTATCTTTAAAGGCAAATGATCCAAGCCCTTGGTTCTTCATATCAATGTGTTCCATATTGGTGTCTGTAATCTTTCCCCATTTGGATGCCATTGAAGACTCCGGATAGAAGCCCTTGGATAGCTTCTTGACTAGCATTGTCCTCATTGCGAACACCTTAGGCTCTGCCATCCTGTTCGAAACTCGAAGTTAGTAAGGGTTAAAGACTTAAGAAAATATTAAGTTTAGATCATGAAAGTGCTTGAATTTATCCATGGATTAGGTGATAAATTCCATACTTTGTTTTGACGAACTAATCTAAGGAAAGAAACAATCGAAATGCAAGCAAGAATATCAAGACACCAAGGATCTTTATTACTGAGACAAACTTATGAATTCTGATTTTCAAACCAGTGATGATAACATCCTTAAATCAGTCCCCTATTAACTTGTCAAATTAACTCCAAATCATGACCTAGGACTCCCTCATGACTTTGGCAACCAACAACAATCCTATCATGGCAGAGAACTAGTTACTTGGAAAGCTTAAACTTCTGAAGACAAGTCTGCAATTTCATTTTAATCCCTCTTGAGATGATCCCAGCATTCCAAATTAAGCAAACTCCATGTCTAGGGACTCATTGGTGAACAATGAACAAAACGATCAAGCATTAAAACCAAGTTCATGATCAAAACTAACCAAAAATTTTCTTTGGACAAGTCTGAAGATGCGTTGCAATTGATCCAAACAATGCTCAAAATCTATGCATAATCATTGTAATGAAGGTTTGGAACATAAGATCACAAAAATCATTGTAATCCTTATTTAAACATGTATAAGAACCATGATTTATCACAAAAATGATAAAATCAGACCCCCCCCCCCCCAAGTTATAATTCTCTGCATACAATCAATAGATAAGTCTGAAAATACCCATACACCAGTCCTAATTTATCTTAGATCACAACTGAAAATCCCACCACGGAGTAAGAATCAAATCGGAGGTCAAATATAGCAGCAAACTAACCATCATTATTCCGAAATTCTTCTGAGGACAGGGTATGGTAAGTCTGAAGACACGTCAAAACAGTCCTAACATCTCATCAAATTTACTCCAGATCATGATCTAGGTCCCCCACATGAACTAAGAATCAAATTGCAAACCAATCATGACAACAAACTTGCCCTATCACTATGATGAAATTCAGACATCTGAAACTCCTCTTCTTTTGGATGATATCGATCTTTAAACCTTGCTCCCCTTGCACAAGAATGATCCACAAACACTCAGCAACAGTCCTTATAGTGATTTAGCAAGTTGGTAAATTATGCGATTTTTTCTCAAAATCACCCCTGTTTTCAGTATTTTCAGACCTTAGTTTGAAGACAAATGAGTTTTCAGACCTTAGTTTGGCTTGGAATGAGCTTCTAGGTGCTGGTACGAGGTCTGCAATTACCTTAAATCTGATTGCCGCTGTCAAAGTAAAACCCAGATCTGAATAAAAAAATATTGAATTTATGGCAATCTTCAGATCTTTGCTCATGGCACCCTTACCTCAACACACCAGCGACCTGGATTGATTGCAAAATGTGCGTCTTTTAGTGGGGATTAATCTGCAAGTGAATTTGAAGGGGTTTAACACTTAGATTGTTTTCTAAGAATTTTCAAAAAAATCGCCCAATCTGAGGAATTTTCAGATCCGGGCCTGCACATACCTTCGATTTGGCCCTCCAATGGCCTCCAATTGTTGCCCAAGGCCAGGGAATTGGTTTGGAACAAATACTTAGCAGTCTGGGCACTCAATGAATTTCTATGATTTTTTGAAAAAAATCGCCAGCCCCAGGAAATCTGCAGATTTTGACTGATAATTTCTTGCCTTTGGCCTTCTAATGTCTCCCAATGCCTTAGAAAAAGGTTGCCCTGGTGTCTGCAGTCAGCCATGGATGGAAGGAGAAGCTGGAGGAAGTGGGACAATTCAAGGATGAAGTTGCTTCTAATGGAGTCTCGCTTCAGATTTCACCTTGCCTGGTCTTTGTCTTCCAAAGATATTCATGTTCATGACAGCAGCAACCTTCCTTTTTTATACCTGTTTTTGCCTCTTATTTGCTTCCCATAAGTTATGTGGGATAAAAGATTTAGCCCCCTTCTAGAAGGTTTAATTTGACTTTATAATTTTCCCCATAATTTTAATTAATTATTAAAACATTTGCCATAATAGGGGAAATTGATCCATGCTAGGACTTTCCAAATTTGGCTAAGTCCATAATCTTTATTCATCCAAGCAAGCATTCACACTTTAAATCCATCCATGCAAGGTGGGAAAAACGTCCATGGTAGGTACAAGCTTCTTTTCATACTTAGAATTTTTTTTAATCTTCATTATGTTCTCAAGGGGAAATTCGACCCTAGTAGGGACAATTCCCACACTTAGAAAATTCTCTTGCATTCACAATTGCTTGAAGGGGAAAAATGACCCCTGCTTGGATACTCTCAACACTTAGAAACTTTTTCAACTTCCATCATTGGCATTGGGGAAAAAAATGACCCTAGCGAGGACAACTTTGACACTTAGAAAAATTTTACTCTCTAAACTCACCTTAAGGGAAAACCGACCTTAGTAGGGACAAATTCCATACTTAGAATTTTTTTTTCTCTCATTACTACCTTGAAGGGAAAAACGACCCTAGTAGGGACAATTCCCATACTTAGAAAAGTTTTACCTTTTCATGCTCATATCAATGGAAGAACGACCTTAGTAGGGACAAATTCCGTACTTACACAAATTTCCAAGCTCCGTACTCAGTCTTGGGGAAAAAACAACCCCTGTCTGGACACCTTCCAGACTTGGAAAATTTCCAAGGTTCCAAGCTCAGTTCAAGGGGAAAATTGACCTTAGTTTGGACAACTTCCAGACTTAGAAAGTTTTAAAGAAAAAGGCTATCCAAAGTGGTGGAAATTGATAGTATGCTTGGATTTTGTCTCCAACACTAAGAATTTTTCATGAAAATTACCAAATAAAGAAGGGAGATTCATGTCGAGTTCGGATTTTGATCAAAATATGAAGGGAAATTCAAGTCCAGATTTTGTGTATTTTTATAAAGAAAAATTGATTTTCCTTAGGATTTTGGCCATTTTAAGTGTGGAAAATCAATTTTTAGAAGGACTATAAAGCCCTTATGCACGAAATATGCCTTTATATGGAATTTTGGACTAATCGGCTAGCCAAAATTTAAATACACTTAGGATTTTACGTTCAACCCATTATAACATGACCCCGACATACTTTAATTTCAACGTTCCCACTTAAGATCGTGACTTGGCCACTTTATTTCTATACCACCCTGCAGTTTCTTAAAGCTTCAAATTGCCAAGTTTAATGCCAAAACTTAACGAATCTAACGACTACGAGCAAAAGAGGGGGTCCCCATTTGCAATGGGGTGATGGTGTGAAAAGGTCACAACACTACCGAGAATGAAAAATATAATGTCACTGAGAAGAAATATGATGCCACCAAGTATAAAAATATAATGCCATCGAAAATAAGAATATGTCCGCACCTTTAATATTTTTTTAATTCTCACCTTTATATTGTCTCTTTATTTTTCCTCCATACTTTATAATACTGTTTAATTTGGACCCCTTAATAGTTTTTATCCTCGACACTTTAATAAATTGGCCTTTGCACTTTGTAATATTCTCCAACTCTAATATTTTAATGAAAATTTTCTGTTATCCTCCACTTGCTATCCTTTTTCCTTTTTAATTTAATTTTTCTCTGCTCCATTTTTTAATTTTTAATTTTTGCTTCTTCCTCATTTTTTTCTCTGTTTTTATCCTCCAACTATTCTGTAAATTTTTTATTTTCCCCTTGGCCCCAATTTTCTTTAAGTTTTGTATCGTGCCTCCATTTATATGTCTTCCACATACATTTAAAATATTCTTCTTCACAAAATGTACCAATGTATTCAAGATCACTTTTTATTTATTTAGCATTGTACCTTTTTCAATGTTGCAACCGTCCAGTAATTGCTCACTTCATTGCTGTTTCTATATGACATTGTATAACTGGAGGGAGAGCAAGGTAGGGGTAGTGGTCTTATCCCCTTTTCTTTTGCGTATTCATTGATTATCTCGTTATGCCTAGATCTTTCAACTATTATCATCAGTGGTGCCAATAGTACTGGTCTAAGCTTGGGTGCTCCTTCTCCGGTAGACTTGGGCCGTTCCAGCTCTTTCTTGTTCTCTTGGCATTGTATCTGCATTGCTTTCTATGTTCATTTTAAGCTCACATATCCGAGTCTTCAAAGAGGGTAAGGGTCGTATATAATTTTGGTAGCATCACAAAATCTTATCTCGGCTGGTGCTGGTCACCACATAGTTGATTATTGGGGTTTCGTTGTTTTACTGCCACTTTTGGGTACGGGTGTCAAGGTAACTATGATTGCTAGCCATTCCAGCAACTTGTGTTTGAAGGAGGTCCTTTCTTTTCAAATGACTTGACATATCCACTGCTGACTCATTTCAAGGTTCTTACTAAAAGAAACAAAACCCCCCTATAATCTGGCTAGTCAATCTAATCATCTGAGGAGGAACCAATTTACCTAGCAAGCTTATTTATCAAAGGCTGATCTGCCTAAGGCAAATGCTTTGAATTCCAAAACAATATCATGACAAGATTTTCTTTGCAAAATGAACAGTAAAGAGTTCCTTAATGTGTATAATCTACCACATCGATGAAATGACCACCTCAAACCAATTTCTCTCCTCCAATTTTGCAACCAAAATGTGGAGATGGATACTTTCAAGGATGGACCTTGGCTGGGCCTGGCCCAGGTATCTAACAGTCTCTCCGAGTTTCAGGTATAGAGGGATGTGTGGACTTGGTTTTGGAGATGTAAAGAACAATTTCAGGATTTTTAGAACAGGGGAATGGCAGGGTACAACTACTTGATTCTGCATGATGCTATACTCGATAAATCTCTGACATCTTACACTATGGTACTCCGTGCAAGCAAGTCAAAGTTAACAAGTATCTATTATGTAACAAACCGTTCAAGTTAAAAGTGGAAAACCTTTCTGGTATGGTACTAACACTTGTACTATTTGCACTTCATTCCTCTGTTTTGCACATAAGGAAACAGAACATCTCTCAGCCATAACAACTCTGTATGAATTGGATCCTATCAAATGAAGGAATAAATCTGGTCCTTTTGTTCTTTCACGCTTATGGTCTACTCTAGTTATCACTTAAACACACCCAATCCAGATGAGAGCAATAATCTGTTCAATTCACCACTAATAACAAAAGAAATGCATACTAACAATTAAGCAAGAGAGTCTCGGGACAATACTCTAAATTTATGATAATATAGCCTAACAGCAGCTTCATAGGCTTCATAGTTTTCATGTTTTCACAGAAAGACAACAGCCCAAACTCAGGTTACAGACCCCTAACTTTCCAAAGGATGCATTAACACTTCCATTATTCATTTTCTACTGCAGTGCAGGTCATGAAAGTTTTACGCTAATCTCATGATGGTCAGATTTTATCTCTTAAAATGAAGCATTTGTTTTCATCACATTCATAGAACAGATCATTGGAGACATCAAGAAGACCCTCGGATTCTTCCATGAACCGGTTTTCATGGACAATAGTATTTGCTACATCTGCTCTGGTTGAGCCTTGATTAAGTCTTGAAGATTGTTAAATAAATGCTACTGGCAGGTGTAAAGCTGGGCTCATTATCCTCCTTACTGCTCAAGCGAATACTGGACCTTTGGAGGTCAATTTGGTGAGCCATTAAAATTATTTGAAGTTGAAGTTTTATCTGCCATGGTTGTGATTGCCATGATAATCATGATTGTAAAAATATAGCAGCATGTGTCAGGCTCATTGTTTTATGTATTGCCTATTTGTGTCGTGGATTGTGGATTTGAGCTATTGCTGCACATAAGAAGTTTAACCATAGACATTCATGATGGTCTCACAGATCTGTGGAAGGACATCTGATTATGAGGTGAAAGATACTGGGACTGAACTAGATTACATCTTTTGCATTCTGAAAGATAATCCAGGGAAACCCCAGACAACATGAAAAACTTCTTCCCACATTTGGAAGAGAAAACAGTCAAACTCAATAGGACTTTTTAATTTGATTGAAGAAATCTCTAAATGTTGGGGATGACATTTTTAGATGCAGAGGCATGAAAATCCATTTCAGGAATCAAATCTATAGTGCAACTACTGTCAGATTAATGAATGCTGCAATTTCTTTGCTGGGAAAAATTCTAAACCAGCTTGTTCGTAAACTTACAATTCTTTTTTTACTCAAGAGTACAAATGAGATTTGTTGCAATTTGGATTGAATCTACTCCAAATTCTAAATTTTATTTCTTCAGATTACTTTGAAAATTGGAAGGATATTCAATGAATTGCTTGCATTATCATCCCTTCACAAACATACCTTTATATCTTCCCCAAAGGGTGGTTTTGTGAAAGGATGTAACCCTCAATTAAATGCACCTCTTCATGTCAAATTTGGGTGCTCCAATTGGGAGGTCAGCACAACCAACAAATATTTTTAAAGGTATTTTTTGAACACCTCGTAACATGGGCGCCAAAATGTAATGCCCTGTTCCTCGGCACTTTTAATTTTTAGCAGGGTTAGCATATCAGTTGTGGTTCTCGTAAGCTAATAGAGTGGATAGGGAATCCATTTGGGACTGGTGGACCTTGTTGAGGGTCATTTGTGTCATTTTAAGAGTCCTATTTTTTTAGGAGGTATCGTTATTTTTAGACATCACGAGTGGGCCACAGGCTCGACATCCATTGTCAATTTTAGTGGTCAAGAAATGATTATGAAATATTTAATAATTAAAGTAAATATAAAGTTAACTTTAATGTTTTATTTAAATAAATTAAAGATAATTTATTATAAAGTAACTTAAGAAATTGAGTTTTGAAATAAATTATGAAGTTACTTTATAAATTAAAATAAATTGCAAATCCTAAGATGTGCGAGTGTTTTGAGGAAGGAGATATAAAGGCAGTTTTGGGCGCCCATTTCAGATATTCAGGAAATCATTTATTTTTGAGAATTTTGGCTATATGGCTGCAAGGGTTTTTTCTGTCAGATTGTGAAGACGGAATCCTTCACAGTTGTTCACAGTTGTTGATGCATGCAAGGGTGAAAGATCTTCCAAGGGTTGATCATTTAGCATAAATTCATAGTTACATGAGCGTTGAATATCTACACATCTCAAAGAGAATTCATGAAGATAAGCAAATATTTGAAGGCATATTCAACGGGTTGATTTGCACATTTGTGGCAATTTGGGAGCACCAAATATAGGTTGCACTCTTTGAAGGGCAGGCTGTACATGACCATAGAGCTGTGAGGGCTTCTTTGGAAGGTAATTTTAGATCTAGAAGATCTAATACAAGTTGTACTAGATGGTAGCAATCAGCTGCCCCTTCCATGTTCATTCCAATCATATACCAGGGCTGTTGGGAGTTGTGGAAGCGTGCTAATGTTTAAGTTTGAGGGTTGTAATCAGATCTGCTTTCCTTCTAGAATTAATATTCTTTCTTGTAGTTGATCTAGTATGTTTGTTGAACGATTTGAATAAAATTTGGAGTTAAGGGCTTGAAGTTATGTTATTGGAAATCTCTCTTTAATTTATAGCATTAATTCCAAGCATTTACATTTCAACATTCATATATAACAAAAATTAGAAAAGCACACAATAAAAATAGAAAAAAAAAAATATGCTAAAAAAATTGCATTTCCAAAACAAGGTGGGATATTTTAGTGGCATCAAAGATCAGTATTTTTTGCCATCTTGTGCAAAAATGATTTTTTTTGATGTGTGACCAAGAGTATTACAATTACACTAGAGAAGAACATCGCGTTCAGTGGCAACCAACACAGGTTCCAGAGTGAGAAATAGTCTAAAAAATTCTTGGTATTAACATGACTAATAAGAGCAAGTAGATTTCCACAATCCATGAGATCGATTGCAAGCTATTTTTTGGATTTGATTGTGTAAGTATTTTTGCATCAGGGTGGTGTTGGTGCTTGAAAACGTTTATGCTAACTTGAGCTACCAATATGCCTTGAGAATGATGTTAGGAGTGGTTAGTTCCAAGTATAGAAGCTTTGCAAGACAACTGGACCAACTATAGGGACAAGACTGCCCTCTGCACTTCTGGCTCTGCAAAACCAAGGCGGGTGCAACTAATCCAAACTAAACTCAGCTCTTTACAACACCTTTAATCTCTGGATCTTAAACAACAGATGAATGGCAAGTAAGTACTAAATGCCAACCTAGCATTCATTGACTCTTCACTACCACATGGGGAATAAGAAGAACAACTGTAACTGTAAAGAACTTGTAAATGAGTTTGATTTAAATTTAGGGACAAAATATAGCCAAACCATTCAGATATGTATCTCAACAAAAGTACTAATCCTAGATCAGTGCCTTATCCATTGGGCTAAATCCTAAATACAATACTGAAACTGAAACACCTTATAGGCAAAGATTCAAAGCCATGAACATAAGAATTTTCAAGATTACACACTACAAGATCCTCAAATAGTTATCCAAACTGAATCAATGAGATGTCCAAAGGGATTAATTTGACCTAAAATCAAATACCTATGGAACACACATACGCACAAGCAAAACTTATCTAGTAAGTCAGAAAACTTACAATTCATTGAATAATCACAAAGGAGAGACTTAATTATGAGAAAACATATATTAAGTATGATGAAACTGATTCCTAATTCAGTATGACAAGGAGATATGCAATATGACAATATGCAAAAGATGAAAGAACTTTCAATTCTGTCTTGACACAATCTGAAATTACATTTGCTATATCCTAGAGTGGAAAACAAAATATAAGCCTAATGCTCTTTTCTTATTTCTCCCAATTCTCCAGCCCCTCTAAATGGTCTTGAAAATTCCTTTGTATCAATAGGAATGCAACAAGCATCCGACCATTTAGGTTTAGGGTTAGAACCACTCAATACAAATGTCTAATTTTGAAAACAAGTTGAAACCCTAAAATCGTCCCTTTGTCCCATGTGAATCTGATATAAAAGCAACATGAAGAACTCCCTTGAATGCAAAACAATACTTGTGATGGCGAAAAGGAACCAAAGTCATGATACAAGTAACACTCATTAATAAAGAAAAGACTAGGCGACGCCAAGAAGAAACAATCTGATCAGAAACCCAACTGCATCACTTTACACATAAATACGCTTAGCACTACCAAATCTCCATCCAAACATGGCTCTACACGTGTGAAAAAATGATCCAAAAGATCAGATTAAAACATTAATGGCGCACTAAGACAAAACATCTGTCGTTTGGTGTGAAAACCCTGCAGAGAAAGATTTAAAATTTTGAATTTTCACTCAAACGAGAACAGGTGGCCTCGAAAAAGACATCAACGGTCGAGATTCAAATCTTATCAGCCTTTTAAAACACAGACGTCGATACACTTTATTCGTTGGAGGAAAAAGTAAAAAGGAATTTACTTAACCCCAGTCAATTCCTATTGACCACCACGTGACATCTTTCCATTGGTCCTCTGAAACACCTGTCTTTCCTTTTCTAGCGCAGGCCCCACACTCCTTTACTACCATTCTGGGACATGCGTCACCCATTTCGCCACCGCGTGATGCTTAACATCCTTGCAACTTCTCTTCACGCGGTAGCGCATTACCGTTGCATCTCAATCTGGCCTTCACGATTCTCTTCCATCTATCGCCACATGTTGCCCACTGATTCAATCCACCTTCCAGTCCATTCAACCACCTATGCTGTCTCAGACCACACGATCGTGCTTGCTGCCACATGTCATCCTCGTCCACGTCACCAACTAAGCATCTCTCTGACAAGGGCCCACCAAAACTTATCCATCTGTCTGCCAGCTGGCAACCACTTAACCGCAACACTTCTCAAACCGTCGGCCAAAAAGGCGCTTGCCTTTCGACACTTAACAACCACGAGTTGAGATATAAAAATGTTAAAGTACTTTACGACACGACCAATGTGGGATATCAAACTTAGGGCATTTCAAACAAAAATGAACCAACGAAGACTCAGAGACGTCAATGATTGTTTTGACTCCTCAGAGGTGACACTAAAGGAACGAAACACAACCACACCACCCCTCTGCAGCAAAAAAACACTCGAGAAACAGGCAGAGAAGAATGCAACTTCTGAAAAATCGCCATGGAAGCCCTAAACAAAAGCTTGGAAAGGAAGTTCAGGAAAATGACCTAACAGGTGGTTCCACAACAATGTCCCACTTTTTTGTACATCTTGATTTTTGCTGAAATCACACATTTTAAAGAAAATATAATGATTTAATCCTTGAGATGTCTCATTTAAAGGAATTAATTGAAGAGTGTTAGATTAAAGCCTCTTATATCAAACTCTCTTTGATAGAACTTCTCTACTCTTTAATCATACCTGTAATGGAGTCTCCTTCACACCTATCAAAATGCTGACAAAAAATCACTTTGACATTAGCTTTTGGGGGATCAAATGAATTAATTTGAAATTTGAAATTTGTAAGTTGGTGCTACTTGAAATGAGCTTTTCAATGATTATGATTTTAATATATTGATTTTGTTATGACTTTGTATTTTTTAGTTTTACTAAACATAGGTTTTTCACCATATATCAACTTCTCTGTTCTATTCTTATGAAAAAATAGTAAGCTAAGTAATTTTTTTTGAAAAATATTTAGGCACTAGGTATTGATGTCCTCTTTCTAACAATATTTTTTTTTTCAATACATACAGATCACGTTGTGATATGTATAGTGAACCTATGTCTAATTTATAGCTAACTCGACTTCAAAACTTAATAAAATAAAAAATATTCAACAAAATGAAATGAAAACAATTGCAATCACTAGATATGTGTGTTAGAATTTAAATTCAAAAGAATCACACTTTTATCCCTTTTACAAAAAAAATATGTTTTATATAGTGTCACTCTTAAAAAAATCAATTTGTTGTTAAAAACTAGTTTTTGAAGGAGATGGGAAATTTGATACAAATCAATCCAATTTGTTTTCAAAAAAATATATTTAGAATCTACACACAAAATGATAAAAACCACTACTTTACATCATCTTTAAATTCCTAATAATTTAGCGGCAACATTGTTCTAATGCGATTTTTTTTCTTCAAAATGTTCATTTCAATGTCAAAGTTGGCAAAAAAGTGAGACACTATTGTAGGACCACCCATCAATGTTTCGGATCACACTCCATGATCCTTCATTAGAATGACTAAGTTCGTGATCCTGATGATGGATCTAGAAGTGTGATTTGAAATGTTGATGCAAAAATACTTACACAATCAAATTTAGAAAATAGCTTGCAATTGATAGGATCCTTTCTAGTGATAGTGAGAACATCACATGGGCCATGGTTAAGAAGGACAAAGGGCTTATTAATTAACTTAGTCTGAATTTTTGTGCAGAGCGCAAATTTGATACCATGATGGCAATAATGTCATAGTTGTTGGGGCAAATGAAACAATAGATGTGTACATAACATACCTCTCAATGCACTACATATAATGGTGAGTCTAGTGGGACTCAAGGTAGGGGTCATAATACTACTCGGGTTGAGTGTACTTATATTACAGGTTCCATTTTGTGACCCTTACAACCTACATTTGCTCATAGGGAGACACCACCAAGATTACAAGAGGTGACACCAGAGCCACGGGGATCATTGACAAACAAGATTAAGCTTCATTATACGAAGTACATGAACGTTCCTTCTGAGATCAAAGATTTGTCATTGGAGCAGTTCTTAAATTAGAAGAGGAGGTTAGGTGAAAACAAAGCAACAAAGCACATAACACTTAGTGTCAAAGGGATTTGCAAGTTGTGAGCAAGCTTAGCTTTCCATATTTTAATGACAGTGACAAGTGTATTGCAAGATCACGAGCCTAGAAGATGGAGAATTATTTGTCGGAGGTTTGTGCCTGAAGAGGATGCAATTAAGTTCGCTACACTACACCTTGACAACATGACACATGAGTGGTGGTATCACGACCTGATGATGTCGGGTCATCATCTCATTACCACCTACGATGAGTTCACAAACAAACTCATCGAATGTTTTGATAAGGACCCAAAGATGTATTTTAGAGAGCTTGCACAACTTAAGCAATATGGATCTCTAGAGAACTTCATTATTGATTTTCAGAGGTTGTCGGCAATAGCTCTTAGCATTTCTAAGAGGAGGTTGGTAGTACTCTTCATAGAGGTGCTTACAAAGCCTTTACATGGTTGGGTTAGGGGCTTTTATCCACAAACCTTACAAGAGACCACAAAGAAGGCCCAGAGTATGGAACTTGTTGCTCCAAAGAGCAAGTTCTTGTCTAAGCCTTTTTCTAGCAATAAGGACAAGATACAATTTCTCAAAGGGTTGGACCAACAAAGGAAATCTTTCCAAACAATTGATGATGAGCCACTAAATGACTTGAGATGCAAAAACTTATGTTTCAAGTGCAAGGGGCCGTAGTATCCTAGCCATAAGTGCCCTTTGAAAGGGAAAGCTAATAAAATGGAATACTATTTTACATATGAAACTAATTCTGAAAGCTCAAATCGACGTAATCAATATACTGAAACATGTGATAGCAAAGTAGAAAGTGTATCTGAGAAGTTAGGAAAAGAGTAAGAGGATGATGGACCTATTTAACAACTCTCTAACATCCAATGTGAGAGTTATTTCATGATATAGGGTGTTCTTGGTGGCCAATGCATGATCACTTTGTTGTATATAGTTGCTACACACAATTTCATTAATGAGGGGTTGGTGGCTAGGAGAGGGCCTAAGGTTGAAGAGTTTGAAGGTTTTAGAGTGAGCGTTGTAGATGGTTTCATTCACGTGCAATAGGATGATTCCCAACTTGACCCTCCAGTTGAGTGACTGCGTTTTAGGATGACTATTATGTGTTGAGTATGTGAGATGAATATTTTTTTGGGCATGAAGTGACTTCATGCAATTGAGGAGTTTTACCTCAACTTGCACACTATGGAGATGAAGTTCAAGGTAAACAACTGAAAACAAGTGTTGAGAGGGATGTTAGATGTGGGTCTTTGCACAGTTTTTTCAAGGATGGATATATTGACCATGTATGATTAGGTTGAGTGGGTTGCAAAGTGTGTTGCAATGCCTACAACGATGGAGTAGTAGAAGCAGGATTATTCTCTAGACATCCATGGACTCTTGTCTAAACACAATAAGGAGTTTAGTGATATACTACTTGGTAGACCTCCAGATACGGGCATAAAGCATATCATTGAGTTGGAGGGTGCAAAACCCATTACTATTACCCTATATAGCCACCCTCTGCGATATAGACAAAACTATTAAGGAGTTCCTTGACATGGGACACATTCAACCTAGCAAGAGCCCTTTTGCATCAACTATTGTTTTGGTCAAGAAAAAAGATGGGCTACCTTGTACATCAATAGTATACATTGAACAAGACAATTATAAAAAATCGATAACCCATCCCCCGCATTGATGAGTTGATAGATGAGCTACATGGGGCATGTTTTGTCGCCAAAATTTATTTGAGATACATATATCATCAGATTTGGATGAGGGAGGAGGATGTGACGAAGATAATATTTTGGTGTTATTGTGGACATTATGAGTTCTTGGTTATGCCTTTTGGCTCAACCAATGCACCTGCTACGTTCCAATCCTCCATGAATAGGGTTTTTCAACATTAGTCAAGGAAGTTTATCCCCATTTTCTTTGACGATATATTGATTTTTAAATGTACCTGAGATGAGCACTTGAGGCATCTCGAGGATGGGTTAGCATATTGGAGAGGGAGTCCTTGTATGCCAAGAAATCCAAATGTGAGTTCGGTATGATTAAGTTGCTATATTTGGGGCATATCATCAGTTCAGAGGGTATTAGAGTTGATCCAGATAAAATCTAGGCTATTGAGGGTTGGCCACCACCCAAGAATCTTACTTAAGGGATTCTTTGGGCTTTGTGGTTTCTACCTATGCTTCATCAAGGGTTTCTCACAATAGATTGCACCACTTACTAGCTCGAAGAAGAATGGGGCTTTCCTTTGGATAGATCACACTCAACAATGCATCAAGAGGTTTATGCAGTTGATGAGTTTGTGTCTTATACTTGTCATACTAGATTTCACTAGGCCATTTGAGCTAGAATGTGATGTTTTAGGAGAGGGCATTAGTGCATTGTTAATGCAAGATAAGCTCCTAATAGCATTTGAGAGCAAGAATTTGAGGGGTTCACAACAAAGCTACAATATATATGATAAGGAAATGTTACTCATTATGCATGCTTTGGCTAAATTTAGACAATATTTGGTGAGCGCTAAATTTGAAGTTAAGATTGACCATAAAAACTTGAAACATATTCTAAATAAATGAGGCATCAATGGTCGACAAGAGAAGTGAGTGAGTAGGCTACAAACTTATGACTTTGACATTGTCTATGTGAAAGGTAAGAATGTTGTCGTGGATGCATTATCGAGAAGACCTTACTGGTGCTCTATTAGAGAGATCACAACTGATTGGAGAGTGGATTTCAATTGAATATGCCAAGGATCAACATGCCTCACACATTATTGATGTAACTGTGCATGATGACAGATACACCGTTGTAAAATAGTTTATTGTTTACATGGGGAGAATTTTTCTAGTACCTAGTTTAGAGATGAGGATATTGAGAGCTTTTCACGATGATCCCATGGTAGGAAGATTTATAGGAAAATTTAGGAGCGCTTCACATGGAAAGGTCTCAAATTTGAGGATTTTTAGTATGTGAGAAATTGTCCTATTTGTTAGCAGAACAAACAGATTCTATTTGTTAGAAGAACAAACAAGAACACTCATTTCCAACAAGTTTATTACAACCTCTACTAATTCCTAATAAAATATGAGAGTACATTTCTATGGATTTTATCACGGGCTTGCCTAAGATCCAGAGCAAGGACTACATCTATGTTGTGGTTGATAGGCTCATGATGTTTGCTCATTTCTTTCTAATTTCAGCCACACACAACACCATAGGTTGATTTAATTTTCAAGGAGATATTCAGGTTGCACAGATTGTCATGGAGCATAGTGTGTGATCAAGGCAACAAATTCATGACTCATTTTTTGTAGGAGTTATTTAGACTCAATGATAGAGCTTATGCCGAGTACAAGCTACCGCCCCCAAACGAACATGCAAACAAAGATTGTTAATAAGTAGGTGGAAGGATATCTCTGGAACAACATTGCAGGGCAACTTAAGGCATGAGTTAAGTGGATAGACTTGTGTGAGTACTACTATAATAGAACTTATCACTTGTCTATATAGATTTCACCATTTTATGACCCTCTATGTGTATGAGGCTAGAGTTTCTTAGATGTAGTGCCTCTCGTGTTTGCATCTTGCTACATGCTTATTCTTTTTATTCGAGCTAGACTCTTATTTGCTTATTACACGACTATTTGTAATACACTCAGTTACTAATATATTATTTTGTTCATATGATATCATTGTTCATGTGAATAGCTAATTATACATGTGATTCAGTGGTGATCATATATGCATGATGACTATGTCAATGGGTGTCATAATGTTATATGATGATGTCTGGACACATTTATACATTTATAGATGATATTTTAGCTTTGGAACTAAAGTTTTTCTTATGATGATTGTGATTTGGTGTACTACCTTATGTGTTGTGCCTACTCATTCTGGGTTTTATATGTGTGCTTACTTATATGTGTTGTTGGATGTTGACATTAGCTAGAGATTTAATGATATATTGTATTGTTGATGATGTTGACTATTGTTAATATTGTTAGTTAGGCGTGTTTATCTCCAATTTAACCATCATCGTGCCGTGATTATTATAGGCATGCTTAGACCTGTGAAACCAGGTGGAGTCGATGTCTGGTACTCGCCATCACTCAAATGTCACATGTCAAGTGTATCGAATAGTGAACAATGTTGATTACTATTACTTAGCATGGTAATTGATGCATAAATAATGATTTGTGATCATTCATGTCGTTCAAGGTAGAGTTAATTATGTTATTGGTTAGATTTATGTTGATCATTGTGAGAAGGGGAGGTGTCG
>MU226735.1:1709283-1721856 GCA_018584345.1 Thuja plicata
ATGTAGGAGCACTCAATTGATATAATGGGGTCTATTTGGATCATTTTTGGTGCAAGAAGTATTAATAAAATGATAGCTACTATTTTGTGTCATCCCCAATCAGACTACACAGAGGCACATTTACGAATAGTGGCACATGCATGACATAACATGTATACAACATATAGAAGAAATGAGACACAAATAGAGAAATGTCACAATAGATCAATTCCTTTATCACCTTGCGCCAAAAGAGCAATAAGGGTCGTCTAAAAAATCTAAAAAAAACATGTAACAAGCAACACATCATGGAGGAAGACCATTACAACTAGCAAAACACAAAGAATTCACTACACAAAAGGAGCTAATCAAGCATATTGCCTGCCCCGCGTCTCGGTTTGTATCATTTATGGAAGGTGGGCAACATGCAAGAGGAGCAACATCAAGCATGACAGATGAAACAATAGCCAATTCCAAACAAGGACCATGCTATAAGGATGAGTCACTTTGTTTGTCATTGGGATCAAGAGATAATTATTTTGCAAAGGGAGTTGGTAAATCATGATTAATTTCAATAAACTCATACATATCATCAGAATCACAAGCATGAACATCATGTGCATTAGAAACATTGAAATATTCATCAAGAGTATCTTCTTCATCCAAATTAATCTAGATAGGATCTCTAATCCGAATAGAATCATCGTGTTTGTTCAATTTCATCTTTATGAGATTAACTTCCTCCCTTGGGCTATGCATAGGTTGATCAAAGGGAATCAAAGCATCAATAGATGTTTTAGGGGAGGAAAGTTTTGGGAAGCATACACATGGGCTCTAGCGCGACGATTATGGTCATGATCACGAGCACAATGGTTATGTTTAGTTTTGTTTGATATTTGGTTTGGTTTACGATCTTTCAACATTAGGTCCTTTTATTCTTTAGGAGGAAGAACTGAAGGCATCTCACTAAGTTGAGAGATAACAACTGCAGATTTTTTTATAGGATATAGGAGGTATGGGAAGAAGTACATGTCCAGGATAAGGAGATGGAGCTATAGGAGAGGAATTGCTAAGTTCACAACTCTTCTTAATCTTGAATTTTTGGTAATATAAGAAATAGTTATCTTTGTGAGGTTGGACTGGTTGAGACATGGAAGGGCAAAAGAAATCAAGGTCAAAGTACCCTCGAGTAGCTAAAGGTTGATTGAGTCTATGGTTAATCATGACGATTTCTTCATCATGGGGAAATTTCAAACACTTACGGATAGGAGAGACTATAGTTGTCATGGAAGTGAGCCAAGGAAGACCAAGTCTGACTTGAAATCGATCAGAAGTTGGGATGTCAACAAAGGTGGCATCTATAGTTTTCTTACCAACTTCTACATGAAGTGTGATGGAACCATGGGTAGGATAAATGAAGCCATTGAATGTTTGGATCATCAGATGAGATTTCTCATAGGAATTTTGCTAGAGTTGTCTAGTGTAAAGATGTTTTTCAGTTATAACATTCACTATGCAAGTAAGATTTATAAGAACTCCATGATAAGGAAGTCCACTAATCTTTACAACTATGTAAAGAGGACCATCAAGTGCTTTAATAGTCTCACTAGGATCAAATGTAATGCACAGATCATGCTCAGGTTTAGGTTTAGGTTTGGATTGATTAATAACGTTGACAACATTGTTGCCCTGGGTACCCTCAGTGTCATAGGTCACAATGGTAGACATTCAACAACATGGGTAGATGAAGAAGGAATAGATTCAATGGTATTGGTTGACTGTGAAGGTAAAGGGTTGGTATAAATTTGCAAGTTTTTGTTGGGAAGGGCAACGAAATTGTTTCCTTGATCATTTACACCCTCAACAGATATAACATTAGAATCAATGAGGTCTTGAGCAATAGTTTTCAAACGGTAACACTTTTCAGTGTCATGACTAGGTTGATGATGATATTGGCAAAAATCAAGTTCTTGATTGTTTATTTAGAAGGATCAATTGGCATAATGGGGGGAAGTGTTAATACATTAGAATTAATAAACTTCAACATCACATTATGCAAAGATTCAGATAGAGATGTAAAATTACAAGAAGGTTTTAAATAAGATGACAAAGGAGTCAGACCTTTGGATGTTGTTGCCACTTGCGCATCAACATCGTTTGATGAATTATTGATCTTGATGAAGCCTTTTGGTTTTTGAAACTTATGAAAAAGTTGTGATGTGGCATCACTCTTATCAACCAGAGCCATTGGAGTGGTGCTCTCAAATTGACTCACTTGAAGCTAATAATTATGAAGCACTCCCCATAATTGATGAAGGGTACTCCCCTTCTTTAATCAAACACACACAACACAACATGAAAATAAATAGATAATTGCAAGAACAAAACAATGGCAAGCATAAAACACTTTCTTTCTATTATTTTCATTGAAATGACATTACAATATTCAGAAAAGTAACATGCTACAACCACATGGACATTTTCAATATAATAATCTGCAAGACAGTGCCACAATCTACACTGGCGGAACTGAACCATAAAATTCCCCTTCAGCCCTATATAAGTAGCACAATTATCCACCTTAGAATATTCTAGAAAGTAAATTTTTCCCATTTTTGCGCCCAACAGTTCAATTCCACGCCCTAAAGTGATTTTTCCCAACTTCCGAAAACCATAACTTGTGAACGGTTGAGTTGATTGGCTATTATGACCGCATTTCAAAAATGCCACAAAGTCCTCTACGCTCTAGGCTACCGAAGCATAGACCGATCAAAGTTTGACCCCTTTTCGGAGCCTCTAAGACCTTCAAAACTAAGCTCAAAGTTTTTGTATCACCCCGCCAAAACATAAACTACAATATATTCAAAAATAGACTTGGTCTTTCCATGAAACTTTACCGACATGCATATATATCCAATATGAACCTCCAGGGAAGTAAATGGAACAATTCGAGCTCAAATGAACAACCTACTAAAAATAGTAAACTTGCTAAAAATAGTAACCCTGTCCAAAGATATCCCCTTATTGAAAACTAGACAATATTTTTTTGGGTGATGCAAGATTGCTCTTACACCCTAGATGCTCCTGGATCAGACACCCAAGGTAATTTGAGAAGTGACCTTGTCACATCTCAAGTGTTCAGAGGAAAACCAAGGTGATCAACCTCATCCTTTGATAGCCATGATGAATCTTCAACAGGTCGTTGCTTCCATTTCTCCAGGTACTCTTTCATATTTCCTGTTTCTTGTGCTTCTACCCACACAACTATCTTAGATATCCTCTATCTCTTCTATAGTTGAAGTAGGTGTTGGGATATTCCACTGTGCTTCTATTATTTCATCTTCCATACTGCCTTCACAATACTTTGTCAAATTTGAAATATTAAACACAGGTGAAATATTGAGTTCACTGGGCAACTCTACTTCATAAGCATTTCCTGAATCATGCATCTTCAGGATTTTGCATGGTCCAAATTTCTTCATCTCCAACTTATTGTATGTTCCCACTGGAAATGTCTCCTTTCTCAAATGAACCATAACTTCATCTCCAATCTAAAATTTGTTGTCTCATTTTGTGATCTACCTTAGCCTTGTACTGATTATTCATTTTATTAATATGCTTCCTCACCTCTCCATAGAAATTTTTCAAAATTCTCTAGCTTCAACAGTGCTCTTTTCTCTATTGTCGAACTTGCTTAATTCTGAAGCATCTCTAGGACTACTTCAATATACAAATATGGAATTGTGATTTACCAGTGCTCCTATTGACAAAATTATTGTATGCAAATTTTGCCTATAGTAAAATAAAATCCCACCCTTTTGGTTTGTCTCCTACTAAACATCTCAACAAATTTCCCAAACTCCTATTCGCCACTTTTGTCTACCCGTCAGTCTGTGGATGGTGTGCTGAGCTAAACTTCAAATCCATCTTTAGCTTCTTCCACAATGTCCTTCAAAAGTACCCAAAAAATTAGTGTTTCAATCTGAAACTATGATTTTTGGTAGACCATGTAGTCTCACCACTTCTCTAAAAACAATTCGGCCACTGTAAGAAATGATAAGAAAGAGCAAAGAGATCTTGTTTAATCTAATGAGCAAAGTGTGAGGAAATGCATACCATGAAATAACCAAATCTAGAAGCATGCACCATACAATATGAGACAATGTTTTTGAAGGGGGAAAAGCATAAAAAAAAACCCCGTGATATTATTAAGAATGGGCCAAAAAGCCTAAGAGAGAGAGAGGAAGAGAATGAGAGCAAAATGCTCATACAATGCTTCAAGAGAATGAGAATGAGAAAACTAAGTGTTGCAAGTGAAATTTTATAGAATAAGAGAAAATAAGCATCTCTTATGTAGAGATGGGAAGAAAGGAGTTGAATGTAACTCCCATGTGCTTGTGAGCCACATTTATAATGTGTGTGCCACTTGTGCTATTTCCTCTTAAGGAGGAATCTAGAATAAAAAGAAATTACAAATAAATATTATGTCCTCACACATGGAAAAGAGGACAAGTGTTCATGTAGGGATTCTATAGGAATCTCCTACTTACATAATAAATAAACTAAACTACCTTGGTTTATAATATATTTCACCAAGGAAGGAGTACATATTCTAACAGCCACATGAACAACATCATTAGTCTTTCTGCAAGGAATGAAATGTGCCATCTTCGAGAACCTATCCACCACCACAAAAATGGAACCATGACCTCTCTACGTCCTTGGTAAACCAAGAACAAAGTCCATACTAATATCCTCCCATGGTCTCTCTAGTATAGGTAATGACTGATATTACCCTATATTCTACTTGGTTCCTATTGCCATTTGACATATTCTACAAATCTACACAAACTTCCTAACATCTTGTTGTTATTGTGGCCAATAATAATGCTCACTAACTAGAGAAATAGTTTTATCTCGATCAAAGTGTCCAACCAATCCTCCACTATGCTTCTCTTTGATTAGGTTCTCCCTCATGGAACTCCTTGGAATGTGCAACCCCTTTGAATAACATCCCATCTTGGATTATAAAATTCAACCATATGGTCTTGTCTAGAGTAATGGGTTGTGTGCAAGCTCTCCAAGCCTCACCAAAATCATGATCCTCAAGATACAAACTCTTGAGTTCATTTAACCCAACAAATTCGATTTGCATCTCTATCAACAAATTCTGCCTCTTGCTCAAAGTATCTACAACCCTATTAGACTTTCCACTCCCGTGCTTCAAAATAAAGTGTAACTCTGCAAAAACTAAACCCATTTTAAATGCCTTTGGTTCAACTTTCCTTGGCTATTTAAATACTATAAAGCTTGATGATTAGTAAACAAAACAAATTCTTTAGGCAAAATATAATGTATCCACTTCCTCAATGCCTAAACTATAACATAAAACTCTCGATCATAAACAAAATAGTTTCTTTTAGCATCATTCAACTTCTCACTATAATAAGCAATGGGTTTACCTTCTTGGCTCAAAACAACTCCAATGGCATTGCAACTAGCATCACAATCTACTTGAAATACCTTATTAAAGTCTAGAAGTGCCAAAACAAGTTGTCTTGTAAATTTTATTTTCATCAACTCAAAAGTCTTTGCTGCTCCTGTAGTCCACTTGAACTCTTTTCTATCCTCTCTCATGGTTTTAGTCAAGGGTCCACAGATACTACTAAAATTTCTGATATACTTTTTGTAAAAGCTAGCCAAACCATGAAAGATCTTACCTCCACAACACTCCTTCGAGTAGGCCATTCAAGGATAGCTTTCACTTTCTCTAGGTCCATTTTAACACCATATGCTAAGAAAACAAATCCCAAGTTCACTAACTCCTTCACAAAAATGCACTTCTTCAAGTTAATCAACAAATTCTCTTCTATTAACTTTTCAAAGACCCTACGAATATGCATTATATGGTCTTCCAATGTCTTACTGAAGATCAAAATATAATCCAAGTAAACAATAACAAACTTACTTATAAATTCTTTCAATACCTCGTTCATGAGCCACATGAATGTGCTCGGTGCATTGGTTAGCCCAAAATGCATGACTAGCAACTCATACAAGCCCTTCTTTATCTTAAAGGTTGTCTTTCATTCATCTCCTCTAATCCGGATTTGGTGATATCGACTCTTCAGGTCTATCTTCGTGAAGTAATCAGCTCCACTCAAACATTCCATAATGTCATCCATTCTTGGAAAGGGAAACCTATACTTGATAGTAGTCTTATTGATAGCCCCATAATCTGTACACATCCTCCATTCTCCGTTTTTCTTTGGTGCTAGTATTGTTGGTACAACACATTGGCTCAATGCAACAACTCTTGCACTTGTCTATTCAATTCTTTACTCTCTGCTGGAGTCATTCTATGGGCTGCCTTATTGGGCAAATTGGCTCCACGAATCAAGTCCATTTGAAGACCAATATTTCTTATTGGTGGCAATCCATCAGGTACATTATCAGATACAATAACCTAAAACTCATCCAACAAATCTGTAACTTCCACAGGTACATCTACTTTCTCTTTATCAACTTTTGGAATTAAAGAAAAACACATGCTCATGCTTCATGCCTTCTAGAAACCTCCTTCCATCAACTAAACATATTCTGGCATTACTAGATACCTTTTAGTGTGTTTCCTTCAATGGCTTCAACTTGTGTTAGACTCCATCCTTTGTCAAAGAATAGGTATTTTCATACCTATCATGTACTGTACGACGATCAAATTGCCATGGTCTTCCTAACAATAGATGACAAGCATCCATAGGCATAATATCACATAATACCTCATCATGATAGTTTCCAATTTGGAACTTTACCAGACATTTCTCATTGACCAAAACCTTGTGATCCTTTTGCTACCAAGAAATCCGGTAGGGATTCAGATGCTTTCTTCTCTCTAACTTCAATTTAACAAACATTTCCTTCGAAACAAGGTTATCAGTACTACCACCATCAACAATGACATTTCATACTTTACCATTACACTTACACCTTGTGCGAAATAAATTCTTCCTTTGCTCAGGTTCCTTCTCATCATTCAACAAGGCTCTTCTAGTGACAAGGACCTCTCCTCTTTCAACATCTTTAGAATGTGATGAATTGGCATCTTCATCCACATGTGCAACTCGTGCATTGTTGTCTGGTCTTCTATTTGTCCTCTCTTGATGTTGGGGACACTCATAAGTTCTGTCCTTCTCCATATTGGAAACACGTCCCACGAAAACCTCCTCTTCCTAGTGCTTTCCCTCTTCCTCTTACTCTTTGATCTTTGTTATTTTGATTGTGAGAGTTATAGAAATGATTTCCCCTCTGATTCTGATTGCTACTAGAATCACTAATCTTCTTTTGATCTTCATTTCGGCTTCCATAGGACCATCCACTAGGCTTTCCACCACGACCTCTTCCACTTTGCTTTCTCTCGAACTTCTTGTTCAGTTTTTCTTCTACCTTCAAAGAAAATGATATGCGTCTTTGATGGTAGACTTTCTTACCATTATCAACTCTTCTTCAATACTCAGCCTCAACCCATTTAGGTAACAAACAACCTTCTCCTTGTTGGCTTCTGAATGACCCGTTCTGATAAGGACACGATAGAACTCTTATGTATATTCCTGGACAGATGTTCTACCTGCTTCAACCGTTCCATTTTCTTAAACAAATCAAGCTCATAGTCAAAAGGAATGAACTGCCTCTTCAATTTTTCTACCATTCGATCCCATCTTGTTATCATCTCCTTTCATTTTCTATTCCTTTCCAATTGAACTTCTTTTCACTAGATTCTTTCATGACCTTTTAGCTTGGGCTTTGTGAATCTAACCCTCCCGGGATCTTCTATTTCCTCATACTCAAAGTACTCTTTCATATCATTGATCTAATCGATCAACTCTTCCGGATTAAGGTTTCCAAAAAACATAGAAACTTCAACCTTTGCTCTCTTTCCAATCTTGGAAATGACCCTAAAAAACCTAGCTTCCTCAGGATCCCTAACCATTTCTTTCTCTTCTTCAAATTGTCTTTGTTTAGATTCATCCTCACTTTCATCTCTTTCCCTAATATTAACTCCTCTATGCCTCTCCTCTTGCAGTGTCTGCACTTGCCTCTGGAGGGCTCTAAAACCCTCTTCTGTCACACCCACAACTCTTCCACCGCGGTTCCTTCGTGGAGGCATTTTTAGTACTTATATCCAAGACCCACAACCACAATCCTGGTGCAAACTGCCTCACGTTCGACGATTTGTCTACACACTCAAGGACTTCTGCTCTGATACTACTTGATGAAGGTTACTCCCCTTATTCAATCAAACACACACAACATAACAAGGAAATAAATAGATAATTGCAAGAACATAACAATTACAAGAATATAAACACTTGCTTTCTATTATTTTCAATGAAATGACATTACAATATTCAGAAAAGTAACATGCTACAACCATGAGCATTTTCAATACAATAATCTATAAGTGTGAGGACTACCCAAGCCCGTCATAGCTTAACATTATTTTTTCTTACTATACTCTTTAGTTGACACTGATTTTGAGACACTTGGAATTTTTGAACACATGTTATTATTTTACGATCTGTAAGATCCCATGCTTTGTTATTCAACATTTCGATTATGATGTATACCTACTTATGTGATGCCTTATGTTAGTTAATGCAAATTATTTATGTGGTTAAGTTTTGATGATGCAATACGATGGATATGTATGTTAGATGTTATCAAGATGCAGATTGACTTAGAAGTTTATGTTTATGCATATTGTAGTAAATGCAGATATTGTTTAAATTAAGAATAATCATTCAATAATGCAAGTGTTAGTGAATATATGTTTGATTTACATTATGTATCATACTATGTTTTATGTGTTGATTACTTGGACTACTGATGTGTGCAATTGGTGTGCAGGAGATTGACCATTGTTCTAAAACGGGGATTCAGGAATAAACCTTTGTAAATTTTGTTAAGATAAGGTTTTGTCTAGATAAAGAGACATGAATTTCATTGTTAAGTGTTTTATTCGTAAAAGTGATATGCATGATTGTATTTAAATTCAATTTTGTAAATGTGTAAATAGGTCATGCCTTATGTGTAATTATGTTGTGTCACTTGACACGTGTGTTTAATGTGTTGGCATGACTAGTAAATGTAACTAGGATAGGTTTAACTCTAACTAGGGGGTTACCCAGTATAGTTCCCATAATTACCCAAGGGTTGAGATATATCAAATTGAGTCAAGTTAGTTGAATTTCGTGGGTTAACTTCAGGTGCGGTTTGTGATGGTCAAATAGGCTTCCAAAAGGTAGTTAGGGTTAAATTTAACCACCCACTTGGTACCCTAGGGGTTAGGGGTCAATTTTAGCTCATTATGAGGCCTATAACTCATTTATGACACCTCCAAAATATCACATTTTGAAAGTGGCAAAAATTAGAGTTCAGGAAATTTGGTCAAGCTATCCTTTCCTTTCCATGTGAGTCTTTAACTCCATTTACGAGGGAGAATGAAAGTGGGGAGATGAGATGGACTTGAGTCACTTCCCCATTAAGGAAGAATAAGATATTATGAGAATGAAGTCTTTTTTAGGGGATTTGGGAGGAAAGTTAGGGTTGTTCACCCACTCTCTATTCTTAGAGACCTCTAGTTTTGGAAAGAGTTTTGGAGAAAGGAATAAAGCATAAAGGGAAAAATCTCTTCTACACATCATTCATTTGCCTTAAGCTTGGACTTGAGGTTAGTTTTCTTCTTAGCGTAGCTTAGTGTAAATTTTCTTTAAGTGTGTAGAAAGCTTGAATGTTCCATTAATGGAGCCTTGGGAAATTTTGTTGTAATTCCATAGATGTTCATGGAAGTCCTTTGTAGTGTCTTGTGTTTTATTTGTGTTTGATTTTGAGTTTGTTATGAGAGTCTTCAAGGGACACTCACCCTTGGGAGGGCAGAGTAACCTTGAAGGGGTGAAAGGTTAGAGACTACCCTTGCAGTGTAGAGTCTCCCATGTGTGGAGGATAGAACATGGGTGTTTTGGTCCCCATGATGCAAATCATGCCCAAGGGCATTTGGGGGTCATAAGGGGAAATTTGATGGCTTGAAGCCATGGTTCTGATTTGTGAGGATAAGGTATTTTGAGCCCATGTTTGGTCGATAGTTATTGTTTTAATTGGCTTCTCCTCTAGGGTAAGGTCCTGTTTCACCCCTATGTTTCAGGTCTTTTGGTGACCTTTGTTAAAATCCTGGGATTGGGTGTTTTCTTGTGTTTACCTAATTTAAGTCTTGTTATTGTTATGGTTATGATTGTTACCTGTTTCATTCTTGTTTCCCCAAGATCAGGGGTGGTCTTGTAAAGGCTTAGGTTGGGAAGTGAGCCTCCATAGTCAACCTACTATTCTTCATGCAAGAATTCGCTGGACTCTCTTGGAAGGCTTGTGTTGAAGCCTTGTTGAAATCTCCATTTAGTAGATTTGTAAATCAAGTTGTGTTTCCAAGCCATCGTGACCAAAATGGAGCTTGTAATGAAAATAAACATTGTGAAGTTGTAATTAAAGTCATTTTTATGTGTATGGAAAAGAAGAAACTATCTTATTATTGCAAAAATATGTTTAGTGAATAATATTGTAGAATTGCATATGGTTATTGCTAAGTTATATGGATTGTTGTTATATTAGGAAATAGGGAATTAAATTGCAAAATGAGGAGATGATTGTTTAACTACAAGATTTAAAGCATAGTTTAAGGGATAGATATGAGATAATTTCTAATTTAGCTTATGGATTAATACAAAATGCTATTTTCCCCTTCATAGTTAAAATACCTAAATATTTAAAACAACAAATTCTTGTTATAAAGAGGAAACAAATTTGATTAATTACTTTCTCCTTTGAACTATATATGTAATCATTTTATCTTGGCATATAAAAAAATAATCTCTCTCTCTCTCTCTCTCTCTCTCTCTCTCTCTCTCTATATATATATATATATATATATAAGCTTATATGTTTATTATTTTTATACATGCAAAAGAAACTAGAATGTATACATTTGTAAATTAGTACTATATATATATATATATATATATATATATATATAAATAATGCACTGTATATATATTCTATTTTATCAGCAAGCAAAGAAGAAACTCTCCTATTATTGCAAAAATATGTTTAGTGAATAATATTGTAGAATTGCATATTGTAGGGATCATTTCTTTAATCATAGATTAGGGTTTAATTAATTATTAATAAGAGATGTTAAATTAAACTTTTAATAGTATTTATTTCTTTATTTTTTAACGAGTTATTATAACATGTAATATTAACTCCTTTAGGAACTAATTCGGTTTTATATTTAAAGTTAATTATTTAGTGGATTATAATCCACCATTTGAAAAATATAGAATAACATGACTTAATTAAAGCATAGTTAATAATGTTAATACTATCAAAATTTAATGTCTATGTTATTATTCCTAAGGATGTTTGTTGGTAAACAGATTTGTCCTTTCTTGCTTCTTAGGAATATGACTCTCTATTGCCCAAATTGTGAACAATATCTGATTTCAACAGTTGAAAAGCCCTTCAAGACTACCGGCTTTTCTCTGAATTGGTAGGTACAGCTCCCTATATGAATGGTCTTCAATGAATTATGTCTTGATCCTAAACTAACATGGGGTATGCTCTTAACCCGAGATCAGAAGAGGCTAACCGAATTAAGCCTAAACAAAACTTAATCCAGGCAAGGAGAGCTTTCTAATCTACGAACTAAGTTGTAGAATTCACAAATCCTATGAATTCATATACTCAGCATCAACTAATCTACAACTATTGTTAACAAAGAATGAAATGATGAAAAGCTTCTAATGAATCCTTCCCTGAATATCCCACAGCACATCCTACTGAGGTTTATTCACATCCTCACAACAAAGGAACGAAACATCCTTCCCTTCCTACTGTAATTCAGATTAAAAGAAAAAATCATATAATTAACAACTTCTAACTAATTGGAACAGGAAATCATTGACATAAAACACTATTCAATTGTCTCTGCAACATCAAGCATTCCACACCAAAAATTTGCCGACCTTTCATTAATCTTTCAACTTCATACATATAGAGCCAGGGGATGACCGTTACAAAGGAAGTTTAATCGGTTCATCTCCCTCTAAATGACAAATGGCAAGAAAGCCAATTACAAAGGGAAAGAAACGGGAAAGAAAAGGGGAATCTAAATCATTTGGCCTCTTTTTCTTTTTCGACCTTTGTCTGATAAGCCTTGGCAGCAACCACTATTGGGACTAGCTCTTCATGTTTGGGCACGTAGACGTTGGTATATCTTAAGAGCCACTGGGAATGATCTCTAGCCACCTTCTTTGTCGTGTTTAACTGCTTCGGCAGCTCTTCCATGGCCACGTGTATGTGCCCGCTCAGCTTTTGCAATTCTGTAACTCTGTTCGTGCCACTGGCAGATGCATCGATCAAATTGTCTAAGTACTTAGAGAAATTCTCTTTCATTACTTTGACATCAATTAACGCCTTCTGCTGGCCGCTAGTTTGGGAGTCTGTATGGAGTTCTTTTATTAACTCGAATCCCCTGTTCTGGATCTCACT
>MU226735.1:1725794-1742288 GCA_018584345.1 Thuja plicata
GTTGGGATCTACAACTTACCCAAAGGAATGAAACTTTGATAGCAACCCACCCGGCTAAAACAAGATGGCAAAGGAAGGGGAACCCGGCAAAGACCTCCTATCCTAGGGAAGACTTAGACCTAGACATCGGACTGATCAGACCAACATGACATGACCATACTAAGACTTCTAAATCTTCCACTTTTCTGAAATGGCTAAAAGTTTAAAAGTGGAGGCAACAATGTTATTGAATTTTAAACAAGATTACCTTTCAAGAATTGAAATACGATTTAATATTTAAACATTACTATTAGTATTTAAAGTGACATTATTTTGTTCTTGGATTCGATCTAGAATGAATTATTAAGTTATTCATTGGGTTTATATGTGTAAATATATTAGTTATATTAAATTGACTTAATACCCTTATTTTCAATTATCAATCTTAAAGATTATATTAGCATTGCATTATTACAAGCAATCTCTTAAAAGCGATTAATTAAGTAGGAATGTTAATAGTAGACTTAAGGGGGTCAATTTCGTTTAACCATCTAGTGGATTAACGTAGACAACCTTAGTCAGCTTATCACTTCTTCTTAATAACCCTTAGTAACTTTAATAATTTTGAGGGAGGTTGACCGAGTCCCGTTGGTCTTGATGCTCCTCAAAATTGTTAAGGGTTCTTAACATGTATTTGTAAACCTAAACTAGTAGTCAACTTAGAGTCATGTGCACGCACAATCATAGGTAACATTAGTCTTTTTAGATTTTTTGTTAGTGTGTTTTTTCCCAACTTTTGGGCATGACAGTAAGACAGTGCCACAATCTACACTAGTGGAACCAAACCCTAAAATTCCCCTTCAACCCTATATAAGTAGCACAATTAATGACCTTTGAATATTCTAGAAAGTGAAATTTTCTCATTTTGGCGCCCAACGGTTCAATTCCTTGCCTTAAGTGATTTTTCTCGCTAATCCTTTTGTATTGAAACTTGAGTACTGAAGCCCCAAATTCCGAAAACCATTACTTGTGAATCGTTGAGTCGATTGGCTATTATGACACAATTCTAGAAATGTCACTAAGTGCTCTACGCCCTAGATTATCAAAGCACCAACCAATCAAAGTTTGACCCCTTTTCAGAGTCTCTGAGGCCTTCAAAACCGAGCTCAAAGTTTTTGTATCACCTTGCCAAAACAGAAAATGCAATATCTTCAAAACTAGACTTATCTTGCAACGAAACTTTATTGGCAGACATATATATCCAAGATGAACCACAAAGGAAGTAAATGGAACAATTTGAGCTCAAATGGACAACCTAGTAAAAATAGTAAACTTTCCAAAGATAGTAACCCTGTCCAAAGATAACACTTATTGAAAACTAGACAATATTGTTTTGGGTGATGGAAGATTGCTCTTACACCCTGGATGCTCCTGCATCAATAATTAACTAAAAGAGGAAAATTTAGAAAGCAATATCTTATCCCTAATGTCTTTTTGTAAATTAACAATAAAAATGCATTGAATATCAACATTAGGCACATGATAAGAAATCTGAGCGTGCAAATGCTTAAATCTACCAATGAAATCATTCACTTTTTCTTTAGCACGTTGTTAACAATGCATTAAATGAGTTAAAGAGATCTTAGGACCAATATTGTTTTGCAATTGTTGGATGAAAGCATTAACAAGTTTTGTGAAAGAATCAATGGAATAAAGAGGCAAAGACCAATACCATTGCAAGGCCTTATCTCGAAAAGGTTCTAGTAAATAGCTTAGCCATGAACCTATGGTCATGAGAAAGTCACTACACAATGTTTGGAAGGTCTTAACATGGGTCAAGGGGTCACCTTTACCATTGTAAGTCTCTAAATGAGGTATTTCCATGTATTTAGGAATAACAACATGACTGATATCCAAAGACAAAGGACTAGCAATTTCACAAGTAGGGATGTTAAACTTGGATTGATTCATAGAGGAAATTTGTTGTCGCAAGGATGGCATAGTTTTAGCAAGGCTATTGATAGTGGACTCTGTAGAGAGGTTGGTATGAGACATATGTGAAGTGTTGGGACTATTATGGGAAATGGAAGGAACATTGGAGTAGAAAAATAGAACATTGTTATAGGTAGGCATGGATGAAGGTTGTGAAACACATGAAACACTTGAAGGTGAAGGAAAAATAAGATTAGGAATGCTTCCAAGACTAACATGAATAGAATTAGTGTTTTATATAGATGTAGTCATGAGAGGTTGAACATAAGTTAAAATACTAGGTATTGAAGTAGGAATGAGAATTGATGTCTCAAAACTAATAGGAGGTTGACTGTAACCTAGATCTTGAGCACAATCCTTAGTAGCTTTAATGTTGCTACCAACAAGATGTAAAATAGTTCTTAAGAAGTTAATACCATGTTCATCATTATGAATCAACTTCCTTAAACCTTCAATGAAGGGAATAAATTTTGTATTAGGGTTCTCTTAACTTAACCATTGTTCAAATTTCTTGAAGTCATTGGAAAGATTTTACATTTGGGTAGGCGGAACTCTTAAAGATTCTTCTTCATCATGAGAAGAGACGGAAGAAGGGTTCTCAACCATGGTAGGAATGCCATTATTAGGTATGTGTGTCCCAACATGATTCGTAGGAAATGAGGACTTGGGATCAAAGGAACCCATAAGTCTATGATTTCTCCTAACAGGAATACTATAGGTAGAACTCAATGTTATAACACTCATGAATAAGAGAAGAAAGAAGATATAGATCTAGCAATTCAAAATTTTAAATTTAAAAGGAGATGCAAACATTTCTTAAATTTAAGCAATATTAAGTGATTTGCTCATAAAATGTAATGAATAACTATGAAATAAAAAGTGAGGATCTAATGCATAAAAAGGGGGATCTTAGATCACAATGAAAATGGAAGTGTCATGCATTAGGCTCACAAAAAATTTACATAAAAAGAATGATAGAGGGTGGGGAAGATATGATTATCTAAGGTGTATGCAAGATAATTGTCCACCTTTTTTCTTAATGCACCCTTGGAAGGAAGATGACACAATAGGCTCAAGTAGGACGTAAGCACTAAGTGAGTACAATGATCCTTCACTATATGATTGAGAATGAAATGGATTCGATAAATTAATATAATGATGCAATATTGATGACAAAAATAAGCTAAATCAGACGGTTTTGGAAAAATACAAACTGACAGAAACATATAGAAACCTATAATTATGAGAAATAAAAATTGGAAACTTACCAACCTAATATCTGAATCTAAGGCTATTTTGGGAGGAAAAAAATACCTTGGGTGTTCTATTCTAGGGAACAAAAAGCATGAGCTATTTTGTTCCCTAGGAATCTACCCAAAATTTTGACTGATAGTCCCGCAGGTCCAGACCTTTCTAGATTTGTTCCGATAGTTGCACCGCCTGTACTTGCACACAAAAAATAAAGGAAAATATTGTGGAAAGGGATTTTCCTTAGTCAAACCCCTGTTTACGAATCAACCTTGAAAATGAAATAAGTTTACCTAAAAGAAAGTAAATCTAAAGGTAAATATTAGATCTACCTTGCCATTACATTTATGAATGGATATTGAAATTGAACATATTCATGAAGATGCTTGGAAGTCACTTGTATTGAAGTTGTTGACCTTGGAATGTAAAATAGAATCAAGGATGCCTTCACAAATGTATGGATCTATGAATGACACTCGTAGATCTTTAATGTTATTATGCTTGATTGAACACTTGCTATGGAGAAAGAATGGACGAGAATGGTCAAAGGATCTTCTTTCTTTCTTGAGAACTCTACTTGGAAATCATGAGAGAAAAGCTTTCTTCAATGGAGAATATTACCTTCAAATTGATTTGGATGCTTGGAGAGAGACTAGTGTTAGTAATAACTGAGAGGGGGGGGGGGTGAATCAGTGGCCTCAAAAANCAATGGAGAATATTACCTTCAAATTGATTTGGATGCTTGGAGAGAGACTAGTGTTAGTAATAACTGAGAGGGGGGGGGGTTGAATCAGTGGCCTCAAAAATATTTCAATAATCAACCAAAAAACTTAGTGCCACAATATTAAGCCTCTAGTTATCTTCAGTCCTATAAGATGAACGCCTCCAAATACTATTATCAAAATACTACTTCTCGGAATGCTTTATTAAACCTTCTACTGTATATTTACTGAATAGCAGTCTGTTAATTTACCGAAATATAGTAAATTATCTAGAGTATACTGATCAATCCAGTTAAGTTATGCGTAATTCAAAACACTAAAGTAATGACTCATAAACACATTGACACAGATTTTTAACGTGGAAACCTTGTTAAGGGAAAAACCACTTGGGACCGGTAACCCAAAATTTTCACTCTTTTGAAGTGAGCTCGGTGAAGAGCCAACCCTGTTAAAGGTTACAAACACACTGTTAGGTGTGAACTTGTTAGAGGATTTAAAAGTTAGTGTCACTTGATATTGGGCATCTCTATGCTACTATCCTTGATCAAACACTCACTTGGCCTGTCAATAGGTATTTGGAATCTCATGCTATCTTCATGATCAAAATTTTTGATACTCCTATGGATGTATCTCAATATAGAAAGGATCTTTAAATCCTGCTTGATTAAGAGACTTTCTGAATCAATGGTTAAACTGAAACAGTATGATCTTTTCACATATACAACTTATACTTGTAGATTTTCAGATCTATTGTAATCTCATAAAACTATTATGATCAATATATCTCTATTTATACCTTTGCTCCACTTTGATTCTGCTCGGTGATGCTGTGCTTTGTTGCTTGGTGTCCGCAGAAAACTTTAGCTCTTTCCTCAACTTGATTGATCAGGACTGTATGAAGTTGCTCTTCAGCATCCTCTTTTCATTTATTCACCCTCTCCTCTATTCGTAATGAATTAAGTTGTCTCTTTTATAGACATGATATCACCGTTGTTAGGTTCTTGATTTTCTTGATCTTGGTGTGATCCACAATTCTCGCCAATTAGATTTAAAGAAAAACTCTTGTTTTATCTCGCGGAGATCATCTTTCCATCTGGACAAAACAACTTTAAATCCTTTACTTATCTCTGGCTTTATCTTGTCGATGAAAACAAAGATAACTACCAGTTAAGTCCATATTTAACTCTGCCAGCTAGATATTTTGTCATTTCTGAACTCAAGTTAATTTCGGTGTTTAAATCTTTGATAGCTTCGGTCAAGACTCTAGTTCTCCTCAGGCTTCTCTTTCGGTTTACACTATGTTTCTGGCCATTGGTTATGCTTGTGATTCTTCTCATCGGTGTTCTTGCTCGAGCATCACTATGACTTGACTTTCGGCGATCTCTATCCGTCGGTTTCCACTAACCATTGGTGTTTGAAGTCACATTATAAATTCTTGTATTTTATGCATTACTGAAAGCATAATATTTTTCTCTTTGATTCTTTGAAGTCTTTGACACTTTGATTATAAATGATTAGATTATATCAAGTTGACATTAATGACAATATAATCCATTAACTGATTTAATGTCTTGCATTATCCTTCTGCATTTCAGTGATCAACTTAGTATCTTCAAACATTCAATCAGTTACATGTCATCAATCTCTCCCCTTGGCATTGATGACAACATACTACATTATCATACTATACTATTACTAATACAATATGAAATATAATAGTTTCATCAAGCTTTCCTAATGTAACTATTATAAATGTCTGGCTCTCGGTAAGCTCAAATAGCTTATATTTGTTTCATGCAGAATGGTTGTCTTCAATCTTCAATCCCTTTACTAGATAGATGTATCATCTGATAAATCTGTTCTGATATGTGCTCTGCCTTGACTATTCCTCTTCTTGATGATCTCTTTTTCCTTGACAAAAATCTTTATTTTTTTCTGAACTCTCTTCCTTTTTTACTTCTCTCCCTTAGATGGATATTTCATATGTAATCAATTTCTCTCCCTTAGAATATTGATTAACTCTTCCTTCTGATTCTCAAGAACTTCACTTCATGGATAGTCTTTTCTAATCAATGAGATAATATCTCCCTTTATTATATCTCTCCCTTTATGATAATGGAATAATCTCTCCCTTTGACAACAATGCCAAAAAAATATAATCTATATCATGTTCCATCCCTTTACATAATATATTCTTTGAATTTCCCTATCCATCAACAATATAATGTCTCTGATTTTTGGTGCAGATTTGTACCTTGCTATGTACAAATGTATCTGTTGCTGTCCATCTCAGTGTTTGCATCAACATTAGTGATCTTCAGATTTGTTATAGGATGACGCAACATCTTAGTCATCTTACTAACCGATAGACAAGGGTTGGACTCCTAGTCTCTATCTCAAGTACTCAAATGTAACCTTCGGTAATGGCTTGGTGAATATGTCAGCTAATTGTTCCTTTGATTGAACATAATCTAGTGTCACTTCCTTTTCTTGCACTTGTTCTCTTAGATAGTGATACTTTATAGCAATATGATTTGTCTTAGCATGCATGACTGGATTCTTAGAAATGTTAATTGCACTGGTGTTATCACAATAGATAATTACTGGTTCAAAAATCTTCATATTCATACCTTCCAACAATTGTTTGATCCATGCAATATTGGAGCAATTTGCAATAGCAGCCACATACTCTGCTTCTGCAGTAGACTGAGAGATGCATCCTTGCTTCTTGCCAATCCATGTGACAAGTCTGTCACCCATGAAGAATGCTCCTCCAGTTGTGCTCTTTCGGTCATCAATTTTTCCAGCCCAATCAACATCTGTATAGACTTGTAGCTCAAATTTTTCTTCTCTTTTATACCATAAGCCACAGTCCTCAGTGTTCTTCAAATATCTCAGAATTCTCTTGACACCAGTCATATGTGATTCTTTGGGATTAGCAGAAAATATTGCAACTATTCCAACTACATGTGCTATATCTGGTCTGGTGTGAATAACATACATTAGTTTGCCAATCATTGATCTATATAAGGTCTGATTTACCTCATTTGATTTGTCTTATTTTTTTAGCTTACATCTGGTAGCCATAGGTATTCCGGTTGGTTTGGAATCTTCCATCTTGAATATCTTCAACACTTCCTTGATGTATTTGGACCGAGTGATATATACTTGCATCTTGTTGAAGAATATATAGACCAAGAAAGAATTTGATCTCCCCAAACATAGACATTTCAAATTCCTTGCTCATTTCATTAGCAAAAGATTTCCACAAAAATTCATTTCCCCCAAAAATGATATCATCAACAAAAATTTCAGCAATCAGAATATTACCATCGGTATATTATTTTAAGTACAGATTGCTATTTTCACTTGTTTTAACAAATTTTATGCTAATGAGATATGGGTGAAGTCTTTCATACTAGGCTCTAGGTGTTTGTTTCAATCCATACAAAGATTTATATAGTCTACATACCATGTTTCTCTTGTCTCGATAAACAAACCCTTCTGTTTGTTCAATGTATACCTCTTCTTCTAGTATTCCATTTAGGAATGCAGATTTGACATCCATCCGGTATACCTTGAATCCTTTAAATGCAGCATAAGAAAGTAAAATTCTAACTCCTAGTCTAGCACCAGGTGCAAAGGTTTCTCCATAATCAATACCTTCTTCTTGTGCATATTCCTTGCATACTAACCTTGCTTTATTTCTTGTGACTTCTCCATTCTCATTCAAATTGTTTCTGAATATCCAATTGGTACCGATGACATTCTTGTCATCTGGTCTCGGTACTAGTGTCCATGTACTGTTCTTCTCAATATGTTCTATTTCTTCATTCATAGCATTGACCCATTCTTCATTCTCAAGTGCAGTATTAACAGATTTAGGCTCAAAATCACAAAGTAAACATCTGGTGTTTAGTGACTTACTTCTTGTTCTTGTTCCAGCCTTCTTGTCTCCTATGATTTGATTCTGTGGATGATGTCTTCTGACATACATGGAAAGTTTCGGTTCAGCTTTGTGTTCATCATTCTGATCATCTTCTTGACCTTCGTTCTGATCTCCATTGTTTGGAACATCATCTTGAGGATTTTCTTGATTTTTAGTAATTGCAGCTTGATGCTCGGGTGCAATAATTTGTTGGTCAGGAGCGAGACATTGTTGCTCGGGTAGAGTGTCAGGTTATGTATAAACAAACCTGTTGTAGTCCCCTGGTTCCTTTTTTCTTTCCTTATCATTCTTTTATGCAAATTCATCTATTTTCACATTTGCACTTTCAATAATTTTATTAAATGACTTGTTAAGACATTTATAAGCCTTGCTTTTGGTTGAATACCCTAGGAAGATACCTTCTTCAATTTTGCATTCAAGTTTTTCATTTCTATCATCCTTCAAAATATAACATTAACTACCAAAGATTTTGAAGTAACTTGCATTGGGTGTATAACCATACCAAAGCTCATAGGGTGTCTTCTTTGTGTCCTTCAATTTTACTTTGTTTAATGTGTAGACAACAATACTGACAACTTCCCTTCATAAAGTTTGAGTGATGCTTTTCTCAATCATTAATGTTCTTGCACAGTCAATAATTGATTTTTTTCTCCTTTCAACAATTCTATTTTGCTGTGGTGTTCTCAATGCAGAAACCTATCTTTTAATTCCATGCTCATTGCAATAGTTAGTGAATTCTTCTGAAGTAAATTCCCCTCCTCTATCTGACCTTAAGCATTTAAATTTATTTTCACTTTATTTTTCTACCATTGCTTTATACCATTTAAATATCTTAAATGCTTCTGATTTATCTTTTAAGAACACGACTGTCATCATTCTAGAATAATCATCAACAAAGAGAATAAAATACCTATCTCCATAGTAGCTCTTTGTCCTCATGGGTCCACATAGATCTGATGACATGTAACTGATTAAATGTTTGATAATGTTAAGTTGAAGATAATGCAAGGCATTAAATCAGTTAATGATTTGTATTGTCATTGATGTCAACTTGATATCATCTGTACTGTCATGTACATAATGCCAAAGACTTCAGAGAATCAATGGAACAAAGGTTATACTTTCAACAATGCATAAAAGTCAAGTATTCACTAAGTGACAAATAACACCGATGGAGTGCACACCATCGGTAAAGGAAAAGAAGAAAAGTCACAGTGATACACGACGAGCAGAAGATAGTGTTGCTCGACGAAGCAAACCACAGGATGCCCGATGAGCTGAAAATAGAGTTGCCCGACGAGTAAAAATCCAATGATGCCTAATGGATGGAGATCCCAAAGCTAACTGAAGTCACACCGATGGAACTAGTAGTTGTAACCAACGACTAATTGAAGAGTTGACCGACGGAACAGAGAGTTCAGAAAATGACAAAATATCTAGCTGACAAGAGCTAAAGATAGACTTAACTGGTTGTTTTCTTTGTTTTATTTGACCAGAGTTAAGTAATTGATTTAAAGTTTATTTATATAGTTGGCATGAAGATAACTATGAGACAAATCAGGAGTTATGCTTTAAGTCAAATTGGCTGGATTATTTTTTATGCGAAGAATCAAGAATCAAGAAACAGTGAATATCATGTCTATATAAGAGACAAGCTTAATTCATTTTCGTATCACATGAAAAGGGGATTAAGGTGAGTGAATAGAAAGAGGATGCTAAAGAGAAACTGATGAAGAAAAAATTCATACAGTACTGATCAATCAAGCTGAAGGAGAGCTAAGGAATTCTGCAGACACCGACGAACAGTAAGCACAACATCACAGAGTAGAAAGTATGGAGCACAAAAGTATTGAATTGATACATTGATCAGAGAGGTAATGTACTTAAATAAATATGAAAATTTGCAATTCAAGTTGCATTAGAAACAAGTCATTTTATTTTAGTTTAACCATTGAAGCATCAAGTCTCTTAACAGAGCAAGACTTAACAGTTTTCTATATATTGAGGTACATCTCAAGGAGTGCCAAAAAGGTTGATTCTTGAAAGTAGCATTGGATATGCCCGATGCCTATTGACAGTCTAAGAGAGAGGCTGATTCAAGGATGACAACATTAGATGCCCGATACTAAGTGACCTATATGTACAAAATTCTCTAACAAGGTCACACCTAATAGTGTGTTTGTAACCTTTAACATGGTTGGCTCCTAACATGGCTCACTTCAAAAGAGTCAAAATTTGGGGTACCGGTCCTAGTGGGTTTTTTCCCTTAATAGGGTTTCCACATTAAAATCTATGTGTTATATGTGTGTGATATATTTCTTTACTATTTTATATCTTACATAATTCATTCTGGATTTATTGGTATACTCTACATATTTACTGTATTTCGGTAAATAGATAATTGCTTATAGGTAAATATTAAGAAGAAGGTTTAACAGAGCAATCCGACAAGTAGTAAGTTGATATAAGTTGTTCAAGGCATTCATCTTGTAGGACATACATAACTTGAGAAATAATTAGTGGTTATAAGAGTTGAAGGGTTGATTTAAGGATTAATTTGAGGCCACTGATTCACCCCCCTCTCAGTTATTACTAACAATTGGTATCAGAGCTAGGAAGGTTTCAAGACCTAAGCCAAAGATCACAAGATGAATAGATAAGATGTGCCCAAGTTGAACAAAGATAATTTTGCTTCATGGCAGAGCAGAATAAGACTCCAGTTATCAGATATTGGTAATGATGTTACTCGATTCCTAGAAACTGAATATGTATTTACCACAGGAGCACCAACAGTTGAAAAAATGAGAGAGAAGCATGAACATAATGGCATGATGATAGAGCTTGCTTCCTCACTCTCCGATGCTGAATTTGAAGATGTCAAAGAATGGAAAAATGCAAAGCAGATGTGGGAAAAATTGAAGCTTGTACATGGTGGTGACAAAAATGTTTTGAGAGCCAAGACAGAAAGCCTTAGAGGAAATTTTGATGATCTCAAAATGAAAGAAGGAGAAAACATCACTCAGTACAACACAAGAATTAAAGAAGTAGTCAATGCTATCCAAGGAGTTGGAGGTGTATTGGAAGAAGATACAATGGTAAGTAAAATTCTAAGAACCTTACTGCCTACTTATGCTATTAGAGTATCTGTCATTCAAGAAATGAGAACAGTAGAAAATAGAAATCTTACTCTAGATAGTTTAATTGGAAGACTGATTTCATTTGAGATGAATAACTTTGATAATAGCGTCTTACCAAACATAGAGTTTGCATTCAAAACTTCTATGAGAATAAGTAAATCAAGTCACAAAAACACTATGAGAAAAGATAGTGATAGTGAAACTGAAGAAGATGATCTTGATGAAATTGAAGCACTTATGGCCAGAAGAATGCAGAGACGCAAAGGTAAATACAAAGGTAAATTACCACTTATTTGTTTTAATTGCAAAGAGATTGGACATTTTTCTGCAAGATGTACTAACAAAAGAAAAGATGACAGAAGTAATAACATATCTTTTGAGAAGAAGTCTGAAAGAGGTGATTACAGAAGCTACTGACAATCAGAAAGAAGAGATACCCGAGACTATAAGGACAAAGGAAAGAAGGTCATCTACCTAACCAAATGCAAGGATGATTCAGATGATGATGAAGAAAGGTATGTAGAAATATCTCTCATATCCAAAATTAGCAAAAATGATGTTTGGATCATAGATAGTGGCTGCACTCATCATATGACCGGTGATAAGCAAAAGTTTGAGACTTTTGAATACTACAAGGGTGGATTAGTAAGAATGGGAAATGACACATCTTGTTTAGTTGAAGGTAGAGGAACAATAATGTTGAATAACCAGATAAAGTGTGATAATTCTTATTGGGTAAATGGATTGAATTATAATCTATTGAGTATTTCTTAGTTGAATAATTTAGGTCACAAAGTAGCATTTGAAAATAAGAAGGCAAAGATCTTCAGCATATCTGGAAATCTGATTGGTACCGGTGAGCAGACAAAAGGTAACTTATTCTATCTGAATGATATTGACTCCACTTGTTTAATTGCTACAAATGAAGACATATGGTTATGGCACAAAAGACTGTGTCATGTGAACTTTGACAACATGATGAAAATTAGCAAAAAGAAAAATGTCAGAGGCTTACCGACAATGACCAAGCCCGACAACATCATGTGTAAAAACTATCAAAAATGTAAAATGACAAAGTCTAGTTTCAAAAGCAAAACCCATACATCTGATGCATTTCTAGAATTAGTCCATACTGATTTATGTAGACCCATGAGGACAAAGAGTTATTATGGAGATAAATATTTTATTCTCTTTGTTGATGATTAATTTAGAATGATGACAATTATGTTTCTAAAAGATAAATCAGAAGCATTTAAGATGTTCAAATGGTATAAGGCTATGGTAGAGAAAAAAAGTGGTAAGGATCTATAATGTTTGAGATCAGATAGAGGAGGTGAGTTTATATCAACTAAATTCACTAACTTTTTTAATGAGCATGGTATAAAAAGATAGGTTTCTGCACCAAGAATGCCACAGCAAAATGGGATGTCTGAGAGAAGGAATAGATCAATAGTTGATTGTGCAAGAACACTGATGATAGAAAAAGGCATCACCCAAATATTCTGGAGGGAAGCTGTTAGTACTGCTGTTTACACACTGAACAAAGTACAATTGAAGAAAGACACCAAGGAGACACCTTATGAGCTATGGTATGGATACACACCCAATGCAAGTTATTTCCAAATTTTTGACAGTCAATGTTATATCTTAAAAGATGATAGAAATGAAAAATTTGACTCCAAGAGTGATGAAGGAATTTTTCTAGGGTATTCTACTAAGAGCAAGGCTTACAAATGTCTAAACAAAGCCTCTAACAAAATTATTGAAAGTGCAAATGTAAAGATAGATGAATTTGCAGAGAAGAATGAACAAGTAAGCACTAAAGAACCAGAGGACTACAATAAGTTCACTTACAATGAGGAACCTGACACTCTACCCTACCAAAAATGTAGAGCCCCTGAGCTACAAATCATGGCTCCCAAGCATCAAGCTGCAAATACTGATGGTCAGGACAATGATCAAGATAATGTGCAAGGTGATGAAGAATAGAATGAAGATCAAAATAATGATCAAGCTAATAGACAAAGAACTATACCTGTACTTGCAAGATATGTAAGAAGGAACCATCCACAGGTCTGGATCATAGTAGATAAGAAAGTTGGTACAAGAATAAGAAGTAAGTCTTTAAACTCAAATTGTTTAGTTTGTGAGTTTGAGCCAAAATCTGTCAATGCTGCACTAGATAATGAGGAATGGATAAGTGCTATGAATGATGGGATTGAGTAGATTGAGAAAAACTTGAAACATGATCACTTGTACCAAAACCAGATGATAAGAATGTCATCGGTACAAAATGGATATTCAGGAATAAGCTAAATGAGAATGGAGAAGTCACAAGGAACAAAGCAAGACTATTATGCAAAGGGTATGGACAAGAGGAAGGTATAGACTACAGAGAGACCTTTGCACCCATTGCTAGGCTAGAAGGAGTAAGAATATTACTTTCTTATGCTTCATTCAAAGGATTCAAGGTACACCAGATGGATGTCAAGTCAGCATTCCTAAATGGAATACTTGAAGAAGTATACATTGAACAACCAGAAGTGTTTGTTGATCCAGACAAGAGGGACATTGTATGTAGACTTCACAAATCATTGTATGGATTTAAATAAGCTCCAAGAGCCTGGTATGAATGACTTCATTCCTATCTAATAAGTATTGGATTTGTAAGGACTAGTGAAAACAATAATCTTTATCTAAAAGAAAATACTGATGCTAACACCTTGATTGCTGAAATATTTGTTGATGACATCATATTTGGAGGCAATTATATGCTATGCAAATCATTTGCTAATGAGATGAGAAAAGAGTTTGATATGTCTATGTTTGGTGAGATCAAGTTCTTTCTTGGTCTACATATCATTCAACAAAGTGAAGGAATTTTCATTACACAGTCCAAGTACATCAAAGAGGTCCTGAAAATTTTCAAGATGGAAGAATCCAAACCAGTTGGAACACCGATGGCTACTGGATGTAAGTTGAAAAAGGAGGACAAAACAATATAGGTAAATCAGACTTTGTATAGATCAATGATTGGAAAAATCATGTATGTTGTACACACTAGACCAGATATTGCACATGCAGTAGGAATTGTTGCTAGATTTTTTGCTAACCCCAGGGAATCACATATGACTGCTGTGAAAAGAATTCTAAGATATCTGAAGAATACTAAGGAATTTGGCTTATGGTATAGAAGAGAAGGGAAATTTGACCTTAAGGTGTTTACTGATGCTGATTGGGCTGAGAATCTTGATGACTGGAAGAACACAACTAGAGGAGCATTCTTTATGGGTGACAGAATTGTCACATAGATTAGCAAGAAGCAAGGATGCATCTCTCAGTCTACTGTAGAAGTAGAGTACGTTGCTACTGCTGTAAATTGCTCAAATATTGCATGGATCAAATAGTTGTTGGAAGGTATGCATATGAAGATCTCAGAACCAGTGATTATCTATTGTGATAACACTAGTGCAATAAAAATTTTCAGGAATCCAGTCATGCATGCAAAAACTAAACACATTGCCATCAAGTATCATTACGTGAGAGAACAAGTTCAAGAAAAAGAGGTGATACTTGAGTATGTGCAATCCAAAGAAAAATTAGCTGATATCTTCACCAAGCCACTGCCCAAAGATACATTTGAGTACCTGAGAAAAAGACTAGGGGTCACACCCTTGTCTACCAGTCAGTAAAATGATTGAAGGCTACATCAGCCCACATATTATCAGAATATCATTCATGTTGATGCAAGCAACGAGATGAACTTAAAAGCTACATCTATATACAGACAGATATATATCAGAACTGAGCACCACAGATTATTGTTGTATTGCTGATGGATAAGGGAAATTCAAGAAATATATTATGGATAGGAAAATGATTGTTTGACATGAATGTCAGATATTTGTAAAATATTTGTTTGGCATTGTTGTTAAAAGGAGAGAGATTATCCATATTATCACATTCTCTTGAGAAAGACTATCTATTACCAGATTACTCCAATAGGGAGAGACTATATCCTTAAGGAGAGAAAGTTGTATGAAAGATTATACAAAGGGAGAGTTGCTAAAAAGAGAAAAAAAATCAAAATAGGAGAATAGTCAAAAGGAGAGAAATTGACACAAGAAAAGGACTCAACACATCAGAAGACAAGAGAACTACATGAATCAAATCTAAGCTAAAACAAAGCTTACCAAAGTTCATACATTTATCGGTTGACAAAAGGGAGAGATTGGTAGTTTGATGAATCTCAACAATTGTATTAGAAATAGTATAGTGCGATAATATAAGTTTGTTGCCATCAATGCCAAAGGGAGAGATTGATGACATATAACTGATTAAATGTTTGATAATGTTAAGTTGAAGATAATGCAAGGCATTAAATCAGTTAATGGTTTGTATTATCATTGATGTCAAATTGATATCATCTGTACAGTCATGTACATAATGCCAAAGACTTCAGAGAATCAATGAAACAAAGGTTATGCTTTCAGCAATGCATAAAAGTCAAGTATTCACTAAGTGACAGATAACACCGATGCAGTGCACACCATTAGTAAAGGCAAAGAAGAAAAGTCATAGTGATACCCGACGAGCAGAAGATAGTGTTGCCCGATGAAGCAAACTACAGGATGTCCGATGAGCTGAAAATAGAGTTGCCCGACGAGTAAAAATCCAATGATGCCCGACAGATGAAGATCCCGAAGCTAATTGGAGTCACACCGATGGAACTGACAGTTGTAACCGATGACTAATTGATGAGTTGACCGAAGGAACAGAGAGTTCAGAAAATGACAAAATATCTAGCTGACAAGAGCTAAAGATAGACTTAACTGGTTGTTTTCTTTGTTTTATTCGACCAGAGTTAAGTAATTGATTTAAAGCTGATTTATACAATTGGCATGAAGATAACTACGAGACAAATCAGGAGTTATGCTTTAAATCAAATTGGCTGGATTATTTTTTACGCCAAGAATCAAGAATCAAGAAACAGTGAATATCATGTCTATATAAGAGACAAGATTAATTCATTTTTGTATCACATGAAAAGGGGATTAAGGGGAGTGAATAGAAAGAGGATGCTAAAGAGAAACTAATGAAGAACAACTTCATACATTACTGATCAATCAAGCTGAAGGAGAGCTAAGAAATTCTATAGACACTAACGAATAGTAAGCACAACATCATAGAGTAGAAAGTATGGAGCACAAAAGAATTGAATTGATACATTGATCAGAGAGGTAATGTACTTAAATAGATCTAAAAATCTGCAATTCAAGTTGTATTAGAAACAGGTCATTTTTTTTCAGTTTAACCATTGAAGCATCAAGTCTCTTAACATAGGACTTAACAATCTTCTATATATTGAGGTACATCCCAAGGAGTGCCAAAAAGGTTGATTCATGAAAGTAGCATTGGATATGCCCGATGCCTATTGACAGTCTAAGAGAGAGGCTGATTCAAGGAT
>MU226735.1:1742680-1767011 GCA_018584345.1 Thuja plicata
AGTAAGTTGATATAAGTTGTTCAAGGCATTCATCTTGTAGGACATACATAACTTGAGAAATAATTAGTGGTTATAAGAGTTGAAGGGTTGATTTAAGGATTAATTTGAGGCCACTGATTCACCCCCCCTCAGTTATTACTAACAAGATATGTATGGACTAATTCTAGAATTGCATTAGATGTATGGGTTTTACTCTTGAAACTAGACTTTGTCATCTTACCTTTTTGACAATTCTTGCACATGATATGCTCGGGCTTAGTCATGCTTGGTAAGCCTCTGCCATTCCTTTTGTTGCTTATCTTTATCATGTTGTCAAAGTTCACATGACACAATCTTTTGTGCCACAACCATATGTCTTCATTTCTAGCCATTAAACAAGTGGTGTTAGTGTCATCAAGATAGAAAAGGTTACCTTTTGTCTGCTCACCGATACCAATCAATCTTCCTGAATCATTGAATATCTTTGCCTTCTTATTTTCAAATGCTACTCTGTGGCCTGAATTGTTCAACTGTGAAACACTTAACAAATTATAATTCAGTCCTTTTACCTAGTAAGCATTTTCACATTTTTTCAGGTTTTTCAACATTATAGTTCCTTTACCTTCAACTAGACAAGGTGTATCATTACCCATTCTCATTGAACCACCATTATAGTATTCAAAAGTCTCAAACTTTTGTTTATCACCAGTCATATGGTGAGTGCAGCCGCTATCTATGATCCAAACATCATTTTTACTAACTTTTGATATGAGTGCAGTTTCTACATACCTTTCTTCATCTTCATCTGAATCATCCTTCATGGCTACAAATACCATCTCGATGTCTTCTTCTAATTTGGTGTCAGTGTCATCAACTCTGTTCTCAGCTAGGTAACAATCTTTCTTCCCTTTGTCCTTGTAGTCTCGGGTATCTCTCTTGTCAGATTGTTGGTTGCTTCGGTAATCTCTATTGTCACCTCTATCAAACTTCTTCTCATATGATCTGTCATTTCTTTTGTCATCTTTTCTTTTGTTTGGACATCTAGTAGCAAAGTGTCCAACATCTTTACAATTGAAACATACAAGTGGTAATTTACCTTTGTATCTACCTTTTCCTCTCTGCAATCTTCTGGCCATTAGTGTTTCAATCTCATCAAGTCCTTGATCCTCATTATCACTGTCACTATCATTTCTAACAACATGTCTATGACTTGAGTTGCTAATGTTTAAAGAAGATTTGAATGCAGATTCTATAGATGATAAGACACTATTATCAAAGTTGCTCATCTCAAATGAAATTAGTCTACCAATCTGACTATCTAGAGTAACTGTATTGTTTGCAACTGCTCTCATTTCTTGAATAACAGAAACTCTAATAGCATATATAGGTAGTAAGGTTCTTAAGATTTTACTTACCATTTTTTCCTCTCCAATTACACCTCCAACTCCTCAGATAGAATTTACTACCTCTTTGATTCTTTAGTTATATTGAGTGATATTTTCTCATTCTCTCATCCTTAGGTCATCAAACCTCCCTCTTAGGCTTTCTACCTTTGCTCTTAGTACATTGGCATATCCTCCATGTACCAACTTCAACTTATCCCACATTTGCTTTGTAGAGGTGCAGGTTTTGACATCTTCAAACTCAACATTGGAGAGTGATGATGCAAGTTCTATCATCATGCAGTTATGCTCATTCTTTACTCTTAATTGCTCAAGAGTGTGAGGTCCTGTAGGCAACACATATTCAGTATCTAAGTATTGAACAATATCATTTTCAATACCTGATAGGTGGAGTCTTATTCTCCTTTGCCATGATGCAAAGTTGTCTTTATTCAACTTGGGCACATCTCGTCTGTTCAACTTGTGATTTTTTTCTTGAGCTGTTAAACTCCCTTTCTAAGAACACAAGCTCTGATACCGATTGTTAGCAATAACTTAGAGGGGGGGAGGGGTGAATTAGTGGCCTAAAAAATATTCCAATAATCAACCCAAAAACTTAGTACCACAATATTAAGCCTCTAGTTATCTTCAACCCTATAAGATGAATGCCTCCAAATACTATTATCAAAATAATACTGCTCAGAATGCTTTGTTAAAATTTCTACTGTATGTTTACCAAAAAGCAGTCTGTTAATTTACCGAAAGACAGTAAATTATCTAGAATATACTGATCAATCCAGTTAAGTTATGTGTAATGCAAAACACTAAAGTAATGACTCATAAACACATTGACACATGGATTTTTAATGTGGAAACCCTGTTAAGGGAAAAACCACTTGGGACCGGTAACCCAAAATTTTCACTCTTCTAAAGTGAGCTCGGTGAAGAGCCAACCCTGTTAAAGGTTACAAACACACTGTTAGGTGTGACCTTGTTAGAGGATTTAAAAGTTTAGTCTGTCACTTGATATCAGTCATCTCTATGCTACCATCCTTGATCAAACACTCACTTGGCATGTCAATAGGTATCTGGCATCTCACACTATCTTCATGAACAAACTTTTTGATACTCCTGTGGATGTATCTCAATATAGAAATGATCTTTAAATCTTGCTAGGTTAAGAGACTTTATGAATCAATGGTTAAACTGAAACAATATGATCTGTTCACATATACAACTTATACTTGCAGATTTTCAGATCTATTATAATCTCATAAAATTATTCTGATCAATATATCTCTGTTTATACCTTTGCTCCACTTTGATTCTGCTCGGTGATATTGTTCTTTGTTGCTCAGTGTCTACATAAAACTTTAGCTCTTTCCTCAACTTGATTGATCAGGACTGTATGAAGTTGCTCTTCATCAGTTTCTCTTCAGTATCCTCTTTTCATTTATTCACCCTCTACTCTATTTGTAATGAATCAAGTTGTCTCTTTTATAGACATGATATCAACGTTGTTAGGTTCTTGATTTTCTTGATCTTGGCGTGATTCACAATTCTCGCCAATTAGATTTAAAGCAAAACTCCTATTTTATCTCGTAGAGATCTTCTTGCCATCTGGACAAAACAACTTTAAATCCTTTCCTTATCTCTGGCTTTATCTTGTCGATGAAAACAAAGATAACTACCAGTTAAGTCCATATTTAGCTCTGCCAGCTAGATATTTTGTCATTTTTGAACTCAAGTTAATTTCAGTGTTTAACTCTTTGATAGCTTCAGTCAACACTCCAGTTCTCCTCAGGCTTCTCCGTCGGTTTACAATATGTTTCTGGCCGTCGGTTTACAATATGTTTCTGGCCATCGTTTATGCTTGTGATTATGCTCGTCGGTAATGCTCATTGGTGTTCTTGCTCAGGCATCACTGTGACTTTACTTTCAGTGATCTCTGTCCGGCAGTTTTCACTAAGCGTCGGTGTTTGAAGTCACATTGTAAATGCTTGTATTTTATGCATTACTAAAAGCATAATCTTTTTCTCTTTGATTCTCTGAAGTCTTTGACACTTTGATTATAACTGATTAGATTATATCAAGTTGACATCAATGAAAATACAATCCATTACCTGATTTAATGTCTTGCATTATCCTTTTGCATTTCAGTGATCAACTTAATATCTTCAAACATTCAATCAGTTACATGTCATCAACTAGATCTTGGATGATTGCCTTCAAATCTTGAATTCACTTGATTGCTTGAATGCAAAATCCTAATTATAATTTCTTGAGAATAGTAATGGATAGCTTGTGGATATTCCTGGTTATCAAAATGAGGAGAGATAGGATGTTTATATACCTCATCACACATTTCAGGATTCAAAATTAAGCTAGACCGACCACAGGATCTGATTTCCCACCGAAACACTACAATAGGGCTCAAGTTCAAATTTGGGCCCATTCCTTTGGGAACAAAATGCCCTAGGTTTTTTGTTCTTTGGAAAAAACACCAAAATTCAATTGGGAAGCTGAGAATATAAGGAAGATGCCAGATCAGGAAGAAATAGCTAGCTGGATCAAGCATAACAAACATGAAATCTTGAAATCACCATAGGGGCCTAATTGAGCATCCAATCATGGGTGCTAACTTTTTAGGATGGTATAGGTATGTATGTTGAACCATTTAAATATAATTTAGAGTTAATGGTTTGAAGTTTTGTTGTCGTTGGAACTTTTCTTTAATCTATAACATTATTTTCAAGAGTTTATATTTTAGCATTGTAGATTAAAACAAAAAAAAAAAACCAAAAAATTAGAAAATAAGAAAAAAAAGATATTAAAAAAAATACATTTCTAGAATAGGGTGGGATATTTAAAAAAACAAGGGGGGTCAGACTCATACATAATTAAATAATTTTATTTAAAATGCAACAACGGAAATAAACACCACATTTGGGAAGGTTGATCCAAGGCACATTTATTTGAATGCATTTTTAATCTGTAAGCAAGAGGCAACAAACATTGGTTAGCCCACATAGGAAATAAATAATGATTTGTACAATATATAACTTATCTTCTTTCTCAATCAAATCTTGATAATAGTGTCGTAAATTGGGCACAATCTAACCTTCAATAAATTAGACTTACCCTTTGACATCAACGATAGTAATTTCCAACGACTTTGCTATTGAAATTGCACATTTCAAGGATTTCACTTGCTTTTGCAATTATATATTTTGTGGATTTTACTTGCTACTGCAATTGTATATTTTAGGGTTTTTATTTGCTACTAAAATTGTATATTTTAGGGGTTTTACTTGTTTTTGATTAATGTAAAAGCATATTTTGAAGGGTCCCCGAAACCCTAAACAAAGGAAAAAACTTAAGATAAAGCTTTAAGAGTTCCCAATACACAATAGACCAGCCATAACAAAAGGCCCGATCCCCAAAGAAACACAAAAAAGAACACTGCAAAAGATTAAACTTTGAATATTAGCAGCCTAGAGATAAAACTAATAAGAAGATTATCCTTTCGTCCCCTTCTTATGGGACCAAAGAGTCATATCAAAATAAGGAGAGGATCTTTTGAAAGATTTACCTTTAACTACAATCCATCCTTCTTCCACTTTAGCAACCTCATTCTTCCAACATAAGGAATCCATCATCGACTTTCAAGTGCCCAGTAATGTTCCAACGTCACACTACACATGTTCAACCAACAGAGAACTAGAACCCATAACACACCCAGAAAAAACAACCACTGAGGAAGGAGAAACAACAGATCCAACAAAACCAACAACAACTAACATACCAGGAAGAAGCTTGGATCCATCCTCCAAAGAATTTTCAGAGACATTTCCAACAAGGTCAGAAGAATTTGAAACCAACACATTGTTTGAATTATCAAGGGGAGCACCCACTCTCATTGTATCAACAACATGACTAACACCAATAACACCCTCATGGGATAAAAATGTGCCCACCACTGAAGGAACTACAGTCGAAGAGGATGAAGTAGGAGAATCTGGAGCCACAACCTGGGAAAAGCTCCACTGGGATGTACTTTTCACTTGTTATTGCAACATCATATTTTGGGATTTCACTTGCTACTGCAATTACATATTTTGAGGATTTCACTTGATATTGAAACTTGTACCATCCTGAAAAGTTAACACCTATAATTAGATGCTCAATTTAGCTCCATTTTACCATGTATGGGTTCTCACATTGATTTCACTCTCCCAATGCTCATTGGATCTTTAAATTAATATTATAAGTCATGTGTTAATTCAAATTCACCAAATATTGATGTGAGCCCTTATGTTAGGTGTACTCCTTTTTTATTTCTCCAATTCCATCATTTATTAGCCTGTATGGGCCCTATGTTACCATTTGTACTTCTTCATGACCTCAAAATTAGTTGCACTTATTATTTTGGCATCTATCCTATCTCGCTGACCTCCCATTTCAATTTTGGCACCCTACTTGGTACAGAATTCCTACGGATTTATGTTCCTAGGAACACAACACCCAAGGCATTGTGTTCCCCCAATATTTTTCTAAAATTTAAATTGGGGCTTGGTTGTGGTGAGGAATTAGATCCGGTGGTCAGTCTAAATCGATTTTGAATCCCAAAATGTGTGAAGAGGTATGTAAGTGACATATCTCCCCTCATTTTGGTATCCATTACTAAGAAGGAACCTGATCAAGCAATTGGTGTCCAAGCATTTTCAAGGTCTTCAAACATCCAAGTCTTGAAGCCTTCAACACATCATTCTTCTCCTTCATCAAGCATTTTGGCAAACTACAACATTCATGGTGCAAAATCTTGTCTTTCATGATTTTATTTGAGGATTTTTAGTGGATTTAAAGGCCATTCCAATCACACTTGTGATTACATCAAAAGAAGCATCGCACCATCAAGGTATATGATGATTTATGATTCAGAACTAGCTTTTATTTCATATAAAAAATATTTCCTTTCAAACACATTTCATTTCTATTTCAAGGTTGATTCCAAACCTTCTTCCCCATTTTTTTGTGTGTAGGTATAGGTGGTAGACACATTGGGACTTAATCCAGAAAGTATAGTATTTAATGAGAAGACTTCAACTAAATTTGAGAAAAATCATAGGGAACACAATGCGCAAGGCATTCTTTTCCTAGGAACAAAATGCTCAAGGCGTTATGTTCCTTGCAAATTCATTTCAAATTTAGACTATAGGCTAGTACAATCTTCTGGATCCCGTTTTAATTCATTTCAGTTGTTTTTTTGTTTTCCATCGGTCTGTATTTCCTGAATCTTGTCAAATTTTCTTATTTGGCCCTCTATCTTGTATCACTATGTTATTTTCACTCATCCAACTTCCCTCAATTCATTATTGTGAAGTATCATTGCACTCATTTAGTGCTTAAGTCCTACTTGAGCCTAATGGGTCATTTTCCTTTCGATTGTGCATTAGAAAAAGGTGGACAAAACCCTCGTGTGCCTTGCTTCTCTTTTTCTACTATACATTTTGGTGAACCCGAATCATAACATTTCCATTCTGATTTGGATTTATAGATCTAATTTATTTACATATAATTCGTAAGCATTCCTTTCATTTATTGTTTATGCATTTGCATTGATGAAAAAAGCAAAAAGAAAAACAAAAATTCCATGTTGTTTCATGCATTTTTCTCATTTTTTACTTTTAGATTAGTTTTATAATGCATATTTTTCCTAGAGGTGATAGTGTCTTAGCCTCCCTTCTATCACTTTATCCCTCTCCTAAATACCCTCCTATCCATGAGGACATATTGGCGGAAGAAGATGTTAACCCTTCTCTCAATAATCTCTCTTTGACAAGAAGTATTAAAGAGTAATGTTAACTCTTTTCTTAATATGTTCCCTTCCCTTGAGAATACGTTAGTGAAAGTTGACGATTCCTTTCATGATAACTTACCTTCCATTCATTTCAATGACTTTCCCTTTAGAATGAAGCTTTAGTGAATTATTATTATCCATTTCCTAAAGTTTATTCTATTTCTACTCTCAATGATCTCCCTATTTAAGACGAACCACTGGACAATGATGTTGATTATTATCTCCCTTATGAAGCAACTTTCATAAAAGAAGATATTATTGTTCACATTTTTTTTCTACTTGTTTTACTGATCTTCCCTCTAGAGATGACACTTTCAGGCTTGATTTTTACCCTTCTCCTAATATGTTCCCCTTTATGAGGGTGTTTTCGAGCAAGAAGAAGATATTATAAATAATTTTCTTAATATCACCTTACCTTCATTAAATGACATCCATTTTAGAGATGAAGCATTGATGAAAATCAATCCCTATTCTAAAGACTATCCTACTCATAAGGATACCTTGGAAAATGAGGATAATGTCATTACCACCTTTCTTGATGATCTCAAGAACCTATTCAAGTCAATGTTGTCAATGTGTTGGGCAGTGAAAATCATAAGGTTGTTTTCCATATTTGTCAAGATACCCCTAAACCTCAAAATAAGACAATCATTGTGGTAAAAGGTGCTCAACAACTTGATTATCATGTGGTTGCTCACACATAAAATAATAGAAAACCTACTAATTAAGTCGTTTCTCCTTCTCTTCCCACTTCTCAACCATTGCTTCCTCCTACACCCTGTCTCCCTCAAAATCTTGGAAAGGAATATGATTTAGTAGAACAACTCTGTGCTAATCTTGCCAAAATATCCCTTTGGGAGCTTCTTCAAACTTCACCTACAAACCATGAAGTGTTACAAAAACCCTTAATAAATATGACTCTTCCATCTCCTATGAAAACCGATATAACTTTCATATTGGAATGTATGATGCATCTAATAATAAAGCTCAAATTGTGTTTCCTCAAGATGAGTTGCCTTCTAAAGAAATTCAAGATCAACATGACTCTCTTATGGTTGTTGTCCTTATTAATGATAATGTTATTCTAAGAACTTTAATTGATAATGGACTAGGTCTTAAGGTGTGTAGCATTGATTTTTTGCATACGATTAAGGTGGATACTTCGTTGATTGAACCCAATTATATTCCTATCTGTGGCTTTGAAAACGTTGCTAAAAACACCTCAGATATTATAACTTTACCTGTTAAGGTAGGTCCTGTTACTTTACCTACACATATTCATGTCATGCACGATACTCTCACTTATAATCTTCTCTTAGGGCGACCATGGCTACATGCCATGCAACCTGTTCCTTTAACACTTCATCGCGAACTGAACTTCATTCATAACAACATCATGTATGCCCTTGTTGTTGATTATAAGTTCCAAAATTTATTTCGAACTGTATCTGATTCTCCATCCATTCCTACACCATTTCAACAAGACATATCTTCTTGTCCTAAAGATATTTCTCCTAGAAGTTCCCTTTTAAAAGATGATTGGGGGCCATTAGACTTTATCCCAAATTTTGTGGGAGAATACAAAGTTTCTAAAGGGCCTAGTGTGCCATTTTTCCAACCCAATTCTCAAAATAATTCAACTCATAATCTTCAACAAGGCTTAGGATGCATGCAAAAAAGTGTAAAGACTCATGAGAAACCTACCTCACACTTTCCTTTTCAAGTGATTGGTTTCCAACCTCCTCCTTTCTCCACACCCCTTGTCTTATCACCTAACACTTCTTCTATGCCTAGCTTTAATCAAGAAATCATTTTGCCTTACCTTTTTTGTGTTAAGTTGATTACTCAACCAAAATGAAAGAAGCATATTCAGAACCTTGTGAATCTTCCTTTTTGCATATATCATCGATATCATGACCACTCTACTAATGAATTTCAAGCTTTGCGTTACAAAATTTAGAAGCTCATTGATTATGACATCATTCACATAACATGTCATAATGATTGTATTTCAATTATGATTACTTTGAATAATATTTAAGTTCCTATTATGTTGCTCCACACTATGTGACATTGTTAGCCTCTCCATTGGGGGCTCATTGTCATTCATGGTGGTGCAATTTTAGGTGCAGTCATACTTTGCGAGTAACATAATAGTCCTCCTCATTCTTATTCTTGTCTTTGCACTTGGGGGGAAAGGATAGTATTTCATTCTCTCATCCTTTCTAAGGATCCATTTTCCCTTGGTTTAGTGGTATTTTTTTATCATGTGATATCTTTTTATACATAGAATTATTTGTTTGATTATTAATTCTCTCTTATGCAATAGGCGTGTATCCATGATCATAACCTCTTCCTTGTTTTCAATTGTATGTCCAAACAAACAAATCCCTTACTTGGAGGCTAAAAGTGTGTTATCCTTCATCATGGATCCCTTTACCTAGCAATGGGGAGGGTGTTAATTCTACCATTTAAACTATTTTTTTAATGATTAGACTAGCATAACACAATATAATAGACCATTCAACCTCTCATTTACATAGATTTTTATGAGTTGACTAGAACGCACATGGTTGCACAGGTTAAGATCCTTGGTTTGGGGGCATGTGCCCTTAAAATTAGCGATGTCTTATCTCTTTGTAGTTTTCTAATTATCACATCTTTCTCTCTTTCTCTGTCTTTCTTCTACTTTACCGTGAGCATGAGGTGGACTCATACTCCCACTAAAGTGGGGGCTAAATGTACCATCTTAAAAAGTTAACACCTATAATTATGTGCTTAATTTAGCCCCATTTTAGCATGTATGGGTTCCCACATAGATTTTACGCTCTTCTAACGCTCATTAGACCTTCAAATTAGTATTATAAGTCTTGTGTTAACTCAAATTCACCAAATATTGATGCATGCCCTTATTTTAGGTGTACTCCTTTGTTATTTCTTCCATCATTTATTAGCCTACATGGGCTCTAAGTTACACTTTTTCTTGGGTACAAAATTCCCAGGGCTTTATGTTCCTAGAAACACAATGCCTAAGATGTTGTGTTCCCCCAAGATTTGGATAAAATTTGAATTGGGGCTTGGTTGTAGTGTTTTGGTGGGGAATTAGATCCCGTGGTTGACTTGGATCAATTTTGAATCCCGAAATATGTGAAGAGGTATATAAGTGGCATACCTTTCCTCTTTTTGGCATCCATTACAAAGAAGGAACATGATCAAGTAATTGGTATCCAAGCATCCAAGTCTTCAAGCCTTCAAATCATCATTATTCTCCTTCATCAAACATTATGGCAATTTACAACATTCACAGTGCAAGATCTTGTTTTTTATGATTTCCTGTGAGGATTTTGAGTGGAATCAAAGGCTATTTCATTAACACTTGTAATTACATCAAAATAAGTATCACACCATCAAGGTATAAGGTGATTTATGATTCAGATTTTGCTTCTATTTCATAACATAAACCTTTCCTTTCAAGGAAATTTCATTTCTATTTCAAGGTTGATGCCAAACAGGGTTTGACCTAGGAAAACCCCTCTATCCAACCTTATTCTCCATTTTTTTGTGTGTAGGTACAGGTGAAAGACACATCGAGACTTAATCTGGAATGTATAAGATCTGACAGGAAAACTGCAACTAAATTTGGGAAAATCACAGGGAATACAACACACAAGGCATTCAGTTCTCGGGAAAAAATGCCCAAGGCATTATGTTCCCTTCAAATTCATTTCAAATTCAGATTGTAGGTTAGTATAGTCTCATGGATCTTGTTTAAAGTCATTTCATCTATTTTATTGTTTTTTTTTCAGTCTATATTTTCCAAATCTTGTCATTTTTTCTTATTTGGCCCTCTATCTTGTATCACCATATTATTTTCCCTCAAATCCAACTTCCCTCAATTCATTATTGGGAAGAATCATTGCACTCATTTAGTGCTTAAGTCTCACTTGAGCCTATTGGGTCATTTTCTTTTTGATTGTGCATTAGGAAAAGGTGGACAAATCTCTTGGGTTCCTTTCTTCCCTTTTTCTATTGTACACAACTACATATTTTACGGATATCACTAGCTACCACAAAAAAAACAATTTTGGGATTTCACTTGCTACTACAGCTGCATATTTGTGGGGATTTCACTTTCTATTATAATTGCACTTGCTATTGAATTTTTTGCAAGTAATAACTTACATATTCAATGAATTTTGGTAAACTCCAAAATACAACGTGGGCTACTTCTTGATGCTCTTTCCACCTGTGATGAAAATTTGGTCACCAAAATTCAAATGAATTTGTGAGAATTTATTATGCTACTAGAACCACCACTTCAATTTTTCAATAAAATTAGTTGTTGCCACTCTTTTCAAAAAAATGATATGTAAGTGATTTTTGAAGAACTTGTAAAGCAATATACACTTATTCATTAGTGCACTTACTCTTATAGTAAAATATTGATTATTGAGGTAACTAACTTTGAGACCTAAGGACTCAGTGGATTTTCCTAAACTATAGGGAAAATTAAACCCAAGCCAAAGACGGGGTCCTTATTTTGCAAAAAGAAAAATGGGTTGCATTGTGTTGTCAATACAATAGATATTTTAATGACATCCAAACTTGGTAGAGTTAAGTAAGCTCTCTAATAAAGATGGATCTATATTCAACTTTTAATAATTGTTCTTTGTTGAAGGTTATAATGCATCAAAAGTGCAAATTTCCAACTTGAAGAAATTAGGTTTGATGGTGCAAATAAGATTGATTCTTGTCACGTATCTCTAGGTATATCTATTTAAAGTTACACCACCATTAACCTAGTACACTATATCATACACAACTCAGAGAAGATGTGAACATGCAAATGATCCTAATGGTTTTAGTAGAAATTTATAATACTAAACTATGCAATGGTAGAAACAAATAAAAATAAAAATATTAAATATTAAAATGATTTTTCTTGATTGAAAATGATGTAGGATTAGCCTTATATTATGAGACCAATGCATACTCCTACAACGTAGAGTCAACCCTAAACAAACACTTAATAGCAATACAAACTTATACTTTTTAGATGGTTTTAATTCGCTTGGCTCTATCTTGCAGATCACTTACCCTCAAACATCCTTTATCCCTAGTAATGCAATCTCTACTTAATAATCATTGAACAAGTTTAAAGCTTCATGCACTAGTTTGAAAGGTTTTTAGTCAACATACACATGCATGAAATGAAAGATTTTAATGTACCCCTTAGATGTAAGCTAAGAAAGATAGACACAAAAAATGTATATTTATGACTTTGTCCAAGTCCTCTACAACTTGTAAAATATTTAGGAAGAAAATTTGCAAGATAAGATCAAAATTATGTCTTATAATGATCTTTTAAAAATATTTACAAGATCATTAGGAATGTCAATTATATGCAAAGATTACACAAAAAATACAACTAATCTCAGATGAGCTTTTCACATATATGTGCAAAAATCCCAACTCTTTATAATGAATAAAAAAACTCCCATACATAGATGTAAGATTATGAAAGGAAAAATATGGCCAAAAGAGTGTGTATGGAGAAACCATGCTATTGTTGTCATAAACCATGTCCCCCAACCTCAAAATTCTAATCCCAAGGTTGAAGAATATACCAATAACTGCCAAAATTTTGAACTTAAAGATATACACTTAAGTTACTTACTAATCGACATCCAAATGTGTGCATAGAAAGCTAAAAATATTATGGAACCTATTGCAAAAATCATCCTAAAATACATGATAGATTGATCCTTACAAGATATGTTCACTTGCAATAATTTTGGCATGACTAGAATATCTTCATTGATTGAATTATTTCCCTTAGTGCATAAAAATGTTTTTTAGGTATTTTCTAGTAGGTGCAACAACAAATTAAGTCATAAATGAAACCCTAACAACTTATAAATTCTCATTGGTGAAAACTACTTAGATCATGTGCCACAAATATGCTTAACTCATTTTATTGAATGGAAAATATGATGTTTTTGGCAGATTTGGTCCATTTTTAGTTACCATGTGACTTTTTAGTCCATCCTGGTAAGTTGCAAAGAAATTGGCAAAGAGTAGGTGAGAGTTGGGAAGTCAAGCCAAGAAATGAGGGAAAATGGAGGAAGTTCAAAAGAAAATTGTGATAAAGGATGACGGATCGAGTTATCGAGAATAGACCATAAGGACATTGCTATGGTTGGTATCGACATAAAAAGGCCAAATTTTGACTCAAAAAATATTACAAAGGAATGATTGAGTTGTGAGTTTTTAGGTAATAAGAAATTAGCATTGGGAATAAAAGGATGGTTGTAACTCCAACTTTGAAAACCTTGGAGAAATAATTGAAGTGAATTTTGAGTTTCAAATAAAAATTGAATAGGGTATTCAAGAGATAAATTGTCCAAATTTTGAGCTTGAGGGACTTTTGAGTAAATTTTGGTAGCATAAAAAGATGAGGAATTGGATATGAAGCTACATAAATAGTCAGATATAAAGAGACATATCTCTCAATGTGCTTCCTTATACATCTATTTCTAGCAATTTATATGGTTGCATAGCCACTTCCAAAAGGTGATGTCAAAATATAACTTTGAAAGTGGATGATATCAACACTATACAAAGATGACATCAAGAAGTACAGATGAACTCATGAGTTTGAGGATAGGGTGATGTCAACATTAGGGAATCATAGTGCCGGGGTTTGGAGGGAAGTGGTAGCTAGATATGGGAAATTGATAAGAATTAAAAACTTTAATTGTGACAATAATTAAACTATTTAAATAATAAATAGAAATATAATTCATATAATATATAATAATTTACATGACGAAAACTGATATTGATAAGGAAACCCCATAAAAATAACATCTAAATACTATAAGAACACGTACAAAAGAGCCTATATAACAACATGGACTAAACCTTGGGAACACTTATCTAAAACTTGCATTGCCTTACTTTTAAAATTTTCTAATTTGTTTCATAATAATACTTTTTTCTTATTATTCTCCCTTAAAAATTGGGAGAAGGGATGGTGAAATACTTTAAGGGTAGTTATCACACCCTTTCGAAGAACTACCTTTTTTAAGAATTATTAGATTAATGATTGTTTGATAGTTTATGTTATCAATTATTTTAAAAGGTAAATAATTTTATAAAGTATTAACTATTAATATTATAAGGATTTGATCCCTAAAAATATTATGTTCTAGCATTCTCCCTTATTGTTGATAGGAGCAAAATCCCATCAATTTCTATAAAGAAAAAAACAAAGTTCCTCATTCATATGGCACTATTAGTCAAGTTAAAGTGGAACATCCTTTTCCATGAGATCATAATAGTTAAGTAACAAATTGAACATTAGGTTGCGAGGTGTAAGGCACATAATACCACAATTTCCTCTAGGGAAGAAGTAGAGGACATTGTAGTTTGATTGTAGGCCATATACTTTTTGCATTGTATTTCTTCATGACACACCCCCTTGATAATGTAATATTTAGTTGCAAACCATTTAATTACATAGATAATTATTCCTTTTGTTATCTTTTTATATATGAAAATTAAATTTATGATCTTTTAAATTAACATGTTTTTATTGTACCAAACAATATATAATTAAAAAAACTTTCAAATTTATTTGTCAATATTCTTCATTATCTATTTGAATAATACAAAAGTTATAACTTTTGTCACTCATCATTTACACTTTTATATTTATTTGGTAAAATTTAAGATAATCTTTAATTTACCATATAAAATTAACAACAATAAAAGAAAATATATATAATACAATCAAATAATAATAAAGTTACATTTACCATACCAAATGAAAAGATGCTTGATGTAACGACAAAGCCATTGTAGTAGTCACTTACACATACATTTTAATATTTATTTGATACAATTTAAGATCCTCTTTTATTTACTTTATAAAACTAACAACAATATAGTTTATTTACCATACAAAACTAACAACAATAAAATCAAATAAATATAATAAAATCAAATTATATAAAGTGACATCTGTCATACCAGATTTACGCTCAAATTCAAGAAACCTTTTCCTTATAAACATAAAAAAAATAAAAATATTATAATAGGACAAGAAAATCATTTATTTCACATATAAATGTGATTTCTATATAGCAAATACAAGAACTACATTAAGACAGTTGAAAAACACTTGATGTAACGACAAAGCCATTGTAGTAGTCACTTGACACATTCATTTTCATATTTATTTGATAAAATTTAAGATCCTCATTTTTTAATCTTATAAAAATAACAACAATAAAATAAAATTGAAAACAATACAATCAAATAATAAAAAGTAGACATATATCATTACCAAAATTTCTCCCAAATTCAACAAACCTGTTTCTTATAAGTATCATACAAAATTTTAAACAAAAATCAATAGGGAAAGAAAAACATTCTCCATTTCAGATATAAATGAGATTTCTATATAGCAAACATAAGAACTACATTAAGAGAGCCGAAGGACACTTGGTCCAACAACAAAACCATTTTAGTAGTCACGTAAATGATGACTAAGTTGAAACTTCCACAACAACAATAATAAGAAAAGTACATTAAGGCACTCAAAGCAAAGACAACATAATATTGTGGAGTCACTTAGAGGAATTATATTAATAAGACCATAGAAGGATGCTTGATATAACAACAAAACCATTGCAGTAGTTATCTAAATGCTGATGAGGTTGAAACTTCAATTATAATATTAATAAAAGCGTATTAAGAGAGGCAAAACAAAGGCTATATATTATTAGAGGAAATATTGTGAAATTACTTAAGGAAAAATGAGTTTTAACGTAACAACAAAACCATTCTAGTAATCACCTAAATGATGAGGAGATCGAAACTTCCACAAAAACCCACTAAGAATCAAGCCTTGTTGAGTACAAAAAGTTCCGACACCATAAGGGATGAGGCCGAGGTTGTGCCCCAGATAGATATTGAGAGAATAGATACCCCTGAATCCTTGACTCGTAGCCAAAAAAATTCTGACCCTAAAAAAAAAAAAACAATAATAAAAAAACAACTGCAACTGCATTAGGTAAGGGAGGCAAAGCAAAGGCAATATAAAAGCAGGGGAAAATGAAATATTTTGGGGATCACTTGGAGCAAAGGAGCTTCTGGACTAGGGTTTCGAGATTAAGTTTGCCACTGGAGTCGCAGTCGTTGTCTTGATCGATCCACCGATCGAACTCGTCGGGGCTCAGCTTCTCCCCTACGCTGGTCATCAGGTGCCGCAGCTCCCCTATGTAAATATTTCCCGTCTGATTTCTGTCCAGAAATTTGAAAGCCTTCGTCAGCTCTTCCTCTCCCTTCTTCTTCTTCCCCTGCTCTTCCATCATCTCCAAAAACCCCTTCAAATCCACCGCCTTTTCTCCCACCATCTCACTCACTTCTTCTTCCGATGCGTTTTCCCCCGCCGATCTCATCGCTATGCCCACCTCTTTCGCCGACAGAAATCCGTCTTCGTCTTTGTCGAAGAAGCAGAACGCTTCTGTGAATCTTGAGGTCTCCTCAGCCGTTAAAATCCCCATTTTCATGTCGGCTTAACATACCAGAAGACAGATGTGGGTATTTATCAAGGCAGGGGACGAAGGGTAAAGGTCAAGGAAGAGAATGGAATAAAGCAAAGTTGTTGCTTTCGGTGCTGCAAAGAACAACTCTCTGTTGTAATAATGGTAGATCAATATTCTCAGGCTTTTGCTTTTGCGGAATATTTTTATGGCAGCACAACTAGGTAACTCAGAACTTCATCCTACAATCCAAGGTACTGACCTTAGAAGTTTAGTATAGTACAATGTATTTTGTGTAAAAGGTTGCATTGTTATGTATAAAATCATTGTACAGGCTAACACCATTAGTTTTTAGACTATCCAGACATTAGGATGCATTACATTTTAGGATACAGCAGGATAATGATAGCTGGATGTTATATAATTGAAGTTTTTTGAGCTACTATGAATATGCTGTAAATGATCTTCATTGATGATAAGTCAAAACTTCAGTATATAACATTCGACCAATATCATGGTGCATCATGATTGCTGGATATACATTTTCATTTTTAGATTGTGGAGCTCACACAATCATACCCAATTTATGCACCATTTTTTTGATAGAGGTGTTGGGTTTTGTCTAGCAATAAGATTGTTAGGTCATCTAATAAGTCTTCTCTATCTAGGATGGTGTATAAACATTAGCACTATTACACTTGTCTGACTGAATGAAAGATTTTAATGATGTTCACAAGACTAAGCAATTTATGGGAGTGAGAAAAATATCCTTAATTTATTTTCATACTTTTTCATGTCAACACTCCTATTATTAATTTTGACAAGGAAGTTGTTTGTCTGGTTGATCTTTTCTTCCTCAAACAATTTGTGCATGTTATCAACCTTCCAACCCTTTTCATTTTGAGTATATATATCCTCACAAGTTGAACATTCAATGATGAAGTATCTTTTGTTTCATAAATTGTACAAATATCATACTTGCACCTTCTAATTACAACATGCTTGTGTTTTTTAGTTTATACATTTAGATGAGTAGGTAGGTGGTCATCAATACACTCCACAACAAACCCTTTGAGTGGGTTGTTGTTTGCTTTTTAAGGGCAAACCTTTTGACTGGGCTGCCCTTTGCTTCTAAGAAAATCTATTGTGCACTTATTTGTGTAGAAGCTTCTTGATGTATTTTTCTTTCAAAATTTTCTAAGTATGATTTGGTGGGTTGTGTATATCAACCAACCATGTTTTAATTTAAACCCATCTCTCTCTCTCTCTCTATATATGTATGCATTTTATATCTATATTTTTTTATTAGTGTATACTATATGGATTGTTTCCATTATAAAGTTACTTTCTCAAGCAATAACAATTAACCATACATTGTTCTATCTACGACTTACCACGAAAAATATGAAATCCATGTGGAGTACAAACAATATGGAGATGACACTAAAAAACAAGGAGAATATAGACAATGAAAATTTTGAAAACCCTAACCTTGAGATTCAGGCTGAAAATAATGAGGAAGAACCTCATCCATGTTCAAGGCAAGAGCATTCTGGACTTCAAACTGTTGATATATCAGAAGAATCAAAACGTGACCTTGGGTTTTTAGAAGATTTGGCAGTTATATGTAGGTTTATTGGTCCCATAATGGATCAAAATAAAATTCAGAGATAGATAACAGAAACATGGAAAACACCAAAAATCACAAAATTTCTCCCCAAGGGTTTCTTTTTTGTTGTTTTTGCTAACAAAGAAGAAATAAACAAGATTCTATTTGGAGGACTTTGGGCAATTTAAAAGCATCCACTATCTATGCAACAATGACAACCAAACTTTAATCTGCTCAATCTGGGTAACTATGACAAGCCAATTTGGATTTGCCTTTATAATCCTCTGATCGAATATTGGTAAGAGGATTCTCTGCAGAAAATCAGGTGATCTATGGGAACCTTAATAGACATTGATGTTGATATTGTCAATAATGATTCATATTTGTATGCAAGGATTCATATTGTTGTGGTTCAACGGATTGCAAAGCATATCAGACTCTGTGTACATGGTTACTACTGGACACAATAGATCAACATAGAAGAAGGCAAGAAATATTGTCTTAGATGCAAGGCGAGGAATCATAGGGATATTGATTATAGTGCTCAACCTAAAACAATTGAAAGATGGCTACCTATGGGTGGAAAATCATCTCTTTACAAGATTTTGGCAGAAGAAAGTAAAGGCAATGATTGTAAGGTTGATGTGGCTATCTTCCCTCCAAAGCAAATGGTGGAAAATCTTAAGATACTAGAGAAAGGGGTTGAAGATGGAAAGGGTTCCACAAATTCTCAGAAGGATTTGCAGCCCATTGGAATGACAACCACCATAACTACCAAGGAAGCGATGAATCAAGAATATGAAGGGAATGTTTTGATTGATTTGCCTAATGATCATATTGAGAGAGAATTGTCTTTTGATGAAGAACTTACCAGAGGATGAAATAGGCATTTTGTCCACGTTGTATTAGTCAGACTGCAACTAAACTTCTTGGAAAAGAAAAAAAAGGAAGGGGGAGGAAAACAAATAGTTTGAAGAGAGAAGACAAGGCCTCAGAGAAAGGTTTGATGATAGTTACTGATTTTCTAAAGGAGACCAAGGGAGCCCAAGCCTTGGGGACAATGAAGATCACATCGTAGAACGTCAGGGGTCTATCGTCCCCTAACAAAGGGCGCTTGGTCAAGCTCTTCCTGGAGAAAGGTGCCTCTGATTTAATTCTTCTTCAATAAACAAAAATCAACCACGAGGTAGGCTACCAATTCTTGAAGAATTGTAGAAGATGTGGAGTCTTTAAGGATATGATTGGCCAGTCTAGGAGATTAGGTGTGTTATGGAACCCCAATGTTCCTAAGGTGTCATTGGTTGATTTGGACAATCATTGGATGTTATGCAAACTAGAAGTCATACTTCCAATGTTGAGTTTCTCATTTTTTATGTCTATGGGCCACTCAAATAGAGGACAAAGCAACATTATGGTCTACTCTAAAAGACAAAATTCACAATATTGGGAACAACAATTGCATTTTTGGGGGTGATTTTAATGCAATTTGGATCTTAGAGAGAATAGTGGTACAGTGAGTAAGATTAATAGATTCATGACCGTTTTTAGAGATTTTATAGAATTTATGGACCTTTTTGATGTGGTTCCTGTTGAGCATTGTTTTTACACAAGTCAATTGCTAGGATCTCGAGATTTGATTTTCTCTCTTAAAAGAATAACGAAGTTATTCCCAAGGTTCTCTGGGGTCGTGGTACAACCTGCTTGGTCACTTAGTTGAAGATAAATGTGAATGTTCACGAGGAGGCCTTTGCTGGTACGTTCAAGACATCAAACTGCAAAACAACTTTAGTACCTTTTTGGTATTTTCTGATTTATCAAAGATTGTAGTTTTACTAATAATGCAAATTTGTGTTTTAAAGATGATTACTTTCATATTTATGACGGAAATTAAAAGGAAGGGTAACAAGAAACGAAATAACTTGTTGAAAATGAAATCCTAACAGACATAAACCGTTGTTGATCCTCCCTTGCGAATTGAATGACAAAAAGATTTGTAACAAACCCACGAAGTATAAATCAGATAATGTCGCAATTCTATACTCAATGTATGCAATCGTTTGGAGAGAAAATGTATTAACTCGTGCAATATTTTCAAAACCTATCAAATCGTGAAGCCACCAAGATGTGCGCACACATGAGATAGATTTATCGTTGAGCCCAATAGATGATCTTTCCCATACATTCGTCACAACAAGGTAGATAGACAACAACAAACTCCAAACTAAATAAATGCTAATTTGAAACACAATAAAACAGTTGGCTCTTTGAAAGAGAATGAATACACATACACACATTCACCAATTTCTCATAGACAACATAAAATATCACACCACGAATGAAGCACCAATTGTAGATCTTTATTGCATTAAGAATCCGACCCTATTATGTTGCTTTTGATTACAATATATAAAGTGTTAGTAATAACTGAGAGGGGGGGTGAATCAGTGGCTTCAAAAATTAATCCTTAAATCAACCCTTAAAACTTATTACCACTTTTAAGCTTTCAGTTATACTCAGTCCTACAAGATGTATGCCTTGAAATACTTATAACAAATTACTACTTGTCGGATTGCCTTGTTAAACCTTCTTCTGTATGTATACTGATAAGCAGTCAACTATTTACCAAAACACAGTAAATATGCAGAGTATACCGATCAATCCAGAATTGCATATGTGAAATGTAAAACAGTAAAGTAATGAAACATAAACACATAACACATGGATTTTTAACGTGGAAACCTTGTTAAGGGAAAAACCACTAGGACCGGTACCCCAAATTTTCACTCTTCTAAAGTGAGCTCTGTTAGGAGCCAACTCTTTTAAAGGTTACAAACACACTGTTAGGTGTGACTTTGTTAGAGGATTTAAAAGATAGTTTGTCACCTAGTATCTGACATCTAATGCTACCATCCTTGATCAAACACTCACTTGGCTTGTCAATAGGTATTGGGCATATCCAATGCTACTTTCTATGATCAAACTATTTGATACTCCTTGGGATGTATCTCAATTGTAAAAGACTTTTAAGTCATGCTCGGTTAAGAGACTTGATGCTTCAATGGTTAAACTGAAACACTAAATGATCTGTTCACACATACAACTTAATTGCAGATTTTCAGATCTATTGTAAGTGCATTACCTCTCTGATCAATATAATCAATTCAATACCTTTGCTCCACACTGTTTTGCTTTGTGATGTTGTCTCACTGTTCGTCGGTGTCTGCAGAATCTAGCTCTTTCCTCAGCTTGTTGATCAGGTCTGAATGAAGACTTTCTTCTCCTTCAGAATCTCTTTAGCATCTTCCCTCTTTTCTCTTCAACCCCCACACCAATTCGTAATGAATTGGGTTTGTCTCTTTATAGACATGTTTTACCGTTTATTGGCTTTCTTGATTCTTGGTGTGGTCCACAATTCTTGCCAATTAGATTTAAAACAAACTCCAGTTTTATCTCAAATAGATCTTGCCAACTGAACAAATTAGCTTTAAATCCATTACTTATCCTCGGCTTTATCTAGTCGATTAAAACAATGATAAGTATCAATTAAGTCTATTTATAGCTCTTGACAGCTAAGCATTTTGTCGTTTCTGAACCCTTTGTTCTGTCAGTCAACACTTCAGTTAGTCATCGGTGATAATTGACTGTTCCGTCAGTGTAACTTCAGTTGTCATCGGGATCTCCGTCATTGTCTTTTCCGTCGGGAAACACTGTGATTCTGTCCGTTGGGTTACTCTGTGCTTTGCTTGTTGGGCAACATTGTGACTTTGCTTGTCAGTAATGCTGTGCATTTGCTCGTCGGGTAACACTGTGACTTTGCTCTTTTACTCTGATCGTCGGTGTGCACTTCGTCGGGTTATGTAGTCACTTTGTGAGTACTTGAGTTATATGCATTACTGAAAGCATAACCTTTGATTCATCGATTCTTTGACAGTATTTTCATGACCATACAGATTATATCAAGTTGACATCAATGACAATACAATACATTAACTGATTTAATGCCTTGCATGATCATCAACTTAACATCTTCAAACATTCAATCAGTTACATGTCATCAATATCTCCCTTTGGCATTGATGGCAACATACTACATTATCATATTATACTATTACTAATACAATATGAAATATACAGTTTCATCAAGCTTTCCTAATGTAACTATTACAAATGTCTGGCTTTCAGTAAGCTTAAGAAGCTTTGATTTGATTCTTATAGCTTTATTTCTGTCTTCAATCCCTTCACTGGATAGATGTAGAATCTTTCTTTCTCTGATGTGATGTGTTCTCCTACTGTGTCAAACTCTCTCCCTTTGATTGTTCTCCTTTATTTGATGTCTCTTGTCAGCAATTCTTTCTCTTTATGTGTACTCTCCCTTTGTTGTTACAATATTTCCTCGATGGATATAATCTCTCCCTAAGATGATAATAGATATAATCTTTCCCTTTATCTGTATGATAATGAGATATTTCTCTCCTTTTGACAACAATGCCAAACAAACTTTTGACAGTATTGCCAAATGAATCATTTCTATCCATAATATATTTCTTGAATTTTCCAATCCATCGGTAAGAACTCAGGTGCTCAGAGTAGATAAATACCTTGTTGTGTATAGATTTATCATTGAAGTCAATCTCTCTGCTTGCATCAACATGAATGATATTTTGATAATATGCAGGCTGATGCAACTTTTAGTCATTTTACTGACCAGTAGACAAGGGTCTAACCCATAGTCTCTTTCTCAAGTATTCAAATGCATCCTTGGATAGTGGCTTGGTGAAGATATCGACCAATTGTTCCTTTGATTGCACATAGAAAAGTATCACCTCATTTGCTTGAACTTGTTCTCTTAAATAATGATACTTGATGACAATATGCTTTGTTTTAGCATGCATGACTGGATTTTTGGAAATGTTTATTGCACTTGTATTATCACAGTAGATAATTACTGGTTCAAGAATTTTCATATGCATACCTTCCAGTAACTGTTTGATCCATGCAATATTTGAGCAGTTTGCAGCAGCAACAACATACTCTGCTTCTGCAGTAGAATGAGAGATGCATCCTTGTTTCTTGCTGATCCATGTGACAAGTCTGTCACCCATAAAGAATGCTCCTCCAGTTGTGCTCTTCCGATCATCAATATATCCAGCCCAATCAGCGTCGGTAAAGACCTTAAGTTCAAATTTGTCTTCTCTTCTATACCATAAGCCATATTCCTTGGTATTCTTCAGATATCTTAAGATTCTTTTCACAACAGTCATATGTGATTCCTTGGGATTAGTAGAAAATCTTGCAACTATTCCTACTGCACGTGCAATATCTGGTCTACTATGTACAACATACATGTGTTTTTCAATCATTGATCTGTACAAAGTTGGATTTACCTCTGTTGACTTGTCCTCCTTTATCAGTTTACATCCAGTTTCCATCGGTGTTCTAACTGGTTTGGACTCTTCCATCTTGAATATTTTCAGTACTTCTTTGATGTATTTGGATTGTGTAATGAAAATACCTTCATCTTGTTGCATGATTTGCAGACCAAGAAAGACCTTGATCTCTCCAAACATAGACATCTCAAACTCTTTGCTCATTTCATTTGCAAATGATTTGCATAGCATATCATTGCCTCCAAATATGATGTCATCAACAAATATCTCATAAATCAAAATGTTAGCATCAATATCTTCCTTCAAATAAAGATTATTGTTTTCACTAGTCCTTACAAATCCAATACTTATAAGATATGAATGAAGTCTTTCATACCAGGCTCGTGGTGCTTGTTTCAATCCATACAAGGCTTTGTGTAGTCTACATACCATGTCTCTCTTGTCTAGATCAACAAACCCTTCTGGTTGTTCAATGTATACCTCTTCTTCAAGTATTCCATTTAGGAATGCAGACTTGACATCCATTTGATATACCTTGAATCCTTTACATGCAACATAAGCAA
>MU226735.1:1776332-1794218 GCA_018584345.1 Thuja plicata
GGGGGGGGGGGGGGGGGGGGGGGGGGGGGGGGGGGGGGGGGGGGGGTGAATCAGTGTTTTTCTATTAATTATATTTCAGTACTTTAAACATAAATCAAACATACATTCAATGAAGCTTAACACAAGAACTCATAACACATGATATGTTTATGGGGAAACCTCAATCATATGAAAACCCTGGTGGGAATTAGTACCCACAAATATTGCACTAGTATAATGAACATGTTAAAGTTCCTTTGCCCTGTTAGGAGCAGTCTTTATAATCCAAGTACAATGACCCTGTTAGGAGTCTATTACAAAACCCTGTTAAAGGTGTTTGGTTCACTGCCTGAGCTCACTGCCCAATAAGGTGAAGGCTACAACCTTCTGATAGTTAATATACACTATATAAAAAAATGAACTGCTATGATGACACCGTTGTCTGATCAGTTCCGTTTATGCGCTGATGCTGTTACTCTCTTAAAGAGATTTATCTCATACTGACTTCATTATACTGCTCTTCTATATCTTTCTCATTTATATTCTTTGACACTTGTAATATACATTTACATTACATATTTATATGTTTATGTCTGAATAGACGCGACTCAAAACAAGACTATAGTCGGCCCTAAAAACATAATACACAATGCTTCCAAACAAATTGGCTTAAGCGTGTTCACAACAATACTAAAGACATTATTACAAACATATAATCAAAGGCGCTTGGCCTGTACACAACAAGACAATTCACGTTGATCCAAAAACCTAAGTCGGCTCCATGCTCTATTTTCTGAACTGCAGTAGTACTGTTCTTCCTGTAACTTGTTCGTACTGTCATTCTGTACCACGCGTGTCTAGACTTAGCATGTACACATGTCATAGAACATATATCTAAGCACACATATTCTGAATCGATCTCTCGCACGTGCGTTGATGTGCTGATCGCTGTATAACTCTATCTGTCCTGTTTTCCATACTTAGTCATTTTGTCTTCTAAGTTTACTTAGACAGAAACTTAGTATGACTTTGTTGCCATGATGACAACACAAAATAAGTCATGCATCCTCAAGAAGTCAACTTGCCAACAATCTCCCCCTTTGTCATTTATGGCAACAAAGGAATGTGGCCAAGTTTCTCAAGATGACTTAATCACAAAAGATTATCTATCATAGCATCTTTGAATATATACATATACTGCTCCCCATATATACACATTCTCTATTACTCCCCCTTTGACATTAATGACAAAGGTGTCCAAAACTTGTAAGTCTTCTAGATACTTACTCCTTGTAAACATCTGGATACACAATCTGAAGAGACTGGATCTCTTTCTGCCAGAATACCTTCATTGCATCCACTATTTGAAGATGCGCGCATAAGGCATGTGTCAGCTTCTCCATTTTTATCAAATCCATGCAGGGACCTTGATCGTATGTCACAATGGTGGCATCAATCTGTTTGATGTTCTCAATCAGAACTTCTAGAGAGGGCGCAAGTGCATTTCTCAATTGAGTTTGTCTAACTCTTATCTTACTGATCTCCAACTTAGCCTTTTCAATCTTGTCCAACTGACCATGGTAGACGTTGTTACAGATGTTCATGTCTTGCGTGGATGTTTCAACTGATTTCCTAATGCTGTCAGCCATGATATCTACTTCTTCTATCTTCTTGATATGCTTAGAGGTGAATTTCACTCTATCCATGCAATTCGCTATTACATTTATGCCTTTGGCTGCTAACTCTTTCAATATGGACTGACCAATCTTTAATGAGTTTAGATCTAAGGCAAAGTTCTTTACTAGTTCAGTCAACCTTTCCTTTTTATACTCATCTTCTGCAATTCTAGTAGTAGAGTCTACTAGATTTGTAAAGTGTGCTTTGAAGCTTGTTAGAATAATGTTGACATCTTCAACTGATTGAATTTTGGCTACTTTATTGTCTGCAGGCACTAGATCATTCAAGATGTTTACTGATTCCAAGAAAAGAGGGTTCCTCATAACCTGTTTTTCTTTGGCCTTTTCCATAGCTAGAACGCTGATCTTCATTAAGTCCTCTTCTCCCCACGCATCTAGACTTGCTGAGTCAGGAGTTAACCTTGACAACAATGAATTAGATGGTAAAGTGGATGGAGTGAATATAGTATTTTGACTGGTATCCATGCATTCACTCTTTACTGGTATCTTCTTGACTGGTGTCTCATTATCTCAAGTATCTTTCTCTTTATTCAAGTCTATTGGATCATTGGAGGGAACTTCATCTTGTTGTATAGATGTATCATCAGTGCACATCTCTTCAATGCTTATAAATGCTTTATCAACTTTGTCCATCTCATTGTTAGATGCTGTCATGGATATCTTGATATCATCGATCACTATAGTATCTTCTGAGTCTTTTGTTGTATCAGAAGTTATTGACGCTGACAACGCTGAAACTTGTGGACCTGTCATAGGTGCAATTTGAATCATTGGTTCTGTAATCTGTTTGGGAGGAGCTGGAGTTACCTTAGTTGTAGGTGTCGTTGATGGATACATGTGTCTATCCATATACACTTTTGCAAAAGATTTTTCTGTCTCTTTACCAACTAACTCATATTCCTTGTTCATAATATGAAGTGTTCTTGTCTTAGTTCTTAAATGAGGCTTCACCAGATCTAACAGAATTGCCTTCTCATCATGTGAGCATACAGGGAGAAGATTATCCAATGTTTCTTCTCTTATCCTCATATCTTCCTCAATTGCTTGTCTCTTCATTATTTCCAGTATGTTCCATAACTTATCAGGTATCACTGTTTTGAGTTCTAGAACTGATTTCTTAAACTTAATCATATGAGAGATGATCATAGAATGTATCTCAGATTTATCTATCTCTTGATACTTGTCATAAACCTTACCAAGTGTGTCTAGTCTTCCTTCATTAACAATCCTGTTCTTTAGGACATTTAAACTAGGTCTAAATCCTACTTCAGGAGGAGCTTGAGTATTTCTTATTATGCTCTGAGTAGTTCTTGAGGATGGGTGACCTGTGGGCGCTTGATTTCTTCCTCTAGACTTCTTGCTTGGTATAGAAGGTGGAGATGAATCTAGATCAATGGTGGTAGAGGGCGCAGAGGTGCTCTCTACTTTCTTCTTCTTCTGGATGTCATCGGTCTTCTCAAGTTCTTTGGCTATCTTGGCTTCTCTAGCTTTGTCAAGATCTTCTTGAGTGACTCCATGAACTCTTAGGATGCTAGATGTGATTTTGGATGCCTTCCTTTTGTTATCAACACTATATAGAGTAGAGTCAACTTCATTAGTCTTTTCTCTGTAAGTGCCCCATCTGGGCTCATTGGGATCTTTGGGCGCAGACAAAAGGACCTGTGCATATCCTTCCAATACATGTTCCTCCACTTCATACCCAAGTGGATGAATCCATTTAGTTCTAGGCTCAACTGCCTCCATGCAAGTGCAATCTGTTTCTACCATGAAACATATGGTCTCCTTATATTTATCAACTATCTTCTCAGATAATTTGAACCTTTTCTGCATCTTGATCCTGAATGTTTTAATATCCATGTCCATGGCATCTTTCACACTGCTCTCTGTTGTGGCTTTAAGTGAAATCTGAGACATTGTAGGTTTGCTTCTATCTAGGTAAAGATTTGCAACCTTACCAACAATGTGGAAGTACAAGTAGATAATCAGAGATCCAAACCTGAATGTCTTGTTCTTGTCATGCTTGATAACTCGAATGTTGTCAATCAATTGAGCGCGCAATATCTCACATAGATTGTATTGAGTGTTATCCTTCACCATCCTTATTGCTGCTAGAACTGTGGCTGCTGACACACTATTTAGTCTGCTTGCATGCTGGAGCTTGTAACCAAGTATCATAGTTAGAAGCTTTATATCATCTTCCTTGATAGGATCAACTGTCATACTGCGCTTGTCACTTCTTGATAAACAAACTTGTTCAACTTGCTTCTTGACATCCTTGCCAGTAGGAAGAACTGGTCCAGTCTTAGGAAGTCCTGTTAATTCATGGATTAGGTTAGAGGTGATGCAGACAGGAACCTCACCAATCCAGAAAAGGTCATCATGAATCCTGCTCAACAAGATTTTAACCCATTCTAGTTCGTAGAATTCGTGCGCATTCGAATACTCGAAGATATGGTTGTCTGTGAGGTGCGCGTATTCATCCTTGAATGAATAGTCTGGTTTCATCATGGATCCCATAAGAGTGGCTATGCTGTTGTCTCCTACTATTTCCTTCTTGCAGTAGATGTATGCGCGAATATCTTCCACGTGCATGACTCCGAGTGGAGTTTTAGAGAAAGCTCCTTCCACATCATCCAGTATGGATTTAAATGGATGCTTCTTAAATACAAATCTCTTCCTCTCAGCAATGTCAAATACAACTGGAGTCACCATACTTACTTGACGATTGATTAAATTTGAAACGACGCGACTGCTAGGGTTATGTTTCAACTTCTTATCTGTTTACTTAACCACAAAATCTGTTGTGCTTTCGTGCTTTGATGCTCAGTGCTCCTGTGCTCTCCAAATTCTGTAATCTCAAATGCAAATGTGAAGAAGTTCAAACACTTACATCTTTCTATAAAAGTTACTGCATTTAATGTTTGCAACCATACGCAGTTTTCACAGAGAGTTTCAAACTTTGTTCTGAATGTATTATAGACAATGTGTGTATGCATACTGCTATATCATGTGATCATAAGCATGAATCCATAGGCGCATACTTAGAGGTGAGTATACCAGCCGTGCAGGGGTTCCGAGCTAGAATAGCTCCCCCTAAGACCAAGAAGGTCTATTCAACCAGAAATAGAGGATGCGTCCACTGTGGATGCATCAACTACTTTGTTCTCTGCATTGTCCTTCTTTATTTCAACCCAAATATTGCTTGAATCTTCTTTTGCTTGAACAAACTTGAATTCTCCTTCTTCTTCAAATAGTGATTTCTTAGGATCCTCTTGTTTTTGAGTTCTGGATCTATAGAACCTTGAGATGTGTCCAACCTTTCCACATGTGTGACAAATGCTAGGAGGTCTGATGTTTTTGTTCATCATGCTGCACTGCTTTGCTGTGTGTCCATTGTAATTACATATCTGACATGTAATGTTCTGCTGATTTCTCTGATTGTTTTGATTCATTTTTCTTTTATTCTGCTGTGACTGATTTCTTTGATTTGTTCTGCAATGTATAGCCCTGTGACCAAACTTATTACAGGAGTAACAATAACCATTGAAAGGTCTTACCTCTTTACAATCTCTTGCCAAATGACCATGTTTATTATATGCATAACAAGTTCTGTTAACTTGCTTGATTTCTCCTTTAGGTGGATCTGTTTTAGTCTCTTTAACATTTTCAACTTTCTTTGCTTCTGAAGATGCTTCATGTGCTTTCTTTCTTTCTTTCAATGAATTGATTTGAACTTGTGCTACGCTGTATCCAAGACCAGTAGTGTCGCCTCTTAGCTTTTGTGCATTGAGCTGAGATTGAAGTGAATCAGAACTTGTGTGGAGTTTATCAATCTTATCCTTTGCTTCTGTTAATTCAGATTCCATCTTCTTTATGTTCTCCAATTCCAAGACTTTCATGTTTGTTTGCAAAAGTTCATCTTCTAATTGTTTTATTTCTTTGATCTTTTCTTCAATAGCAATTTGACTATCAGTTAGCTGTTCATCCAAATTTTCAATTTTATTTTTTAGAGACATGTTTTCTTCATTCAACTTTTTGACCATTTTCCCTAAATCACTTGTAGAACAATCTTTCAAATCTTTTCTCAATTTCTTGATGAGCATTTGTGAGCCATCAACTTTCAGTCTAAGTTCTTCATTTTCTTTTTCAGATCTGTCAAGATCTTCAAGAGTTGCTTCAGGATTTTTTTTCAAATGTTTTGCTTCTGCTGAGTCCATGATCTCCTCAAGTGGTTAAACTTTCTTTCAGAGGACTAGAGCTCTGATACCAATTGTTAGAAACACTGAGAGGGGGGGGGGGTGAATCAGTGTTTGTCTATTAATTATATTTCATCACTTTAAACATAAATTAAACATACATTCAATGAAGCTTAACACAAGAACTCATAACACATGATATGTTTACGGGGAAACCTTGATCAGAGGAAAACCCCGGTGGGAATTAGTACCCACAAATATTGCCCTAGTATAATGAACTTGTTAAAGTTCCTTTGCCTTGTTAGGAGTAGTCTTTACAATGCAAGTACAATGACCCTGTTAGGAGTTTATTACAAAACCCTATTAAAGGTGTTTGGCTCACTGCCTGAGCTCACTTCCCAATAAGGTGAAGGCTACAACCTTCTGATAGTTGATATACACTATATAAAAAAATGAACTGATGTGATGACACTATTGTCTGATCAGTTCCGTTTATGCGCTGATGCTCTTACTCTCTTAAAGAGATTTATCTCATACTGACTTCATTATACTGCTCTTCTATATCTTTCTCATGCATATTCTTCAACACTTGTAATATACATTTATATTACATATTTATATGTTCATGTCCGAATAGACACGACTCAAAACAAGACTATAGTCGGCCCTAAAAATATAATACACAACGCTTCCAAACAAATTGGCTTAAGTGTGTTCACAACAATACTAAAGACATTATTACAAACATATAATCAAAGGCGGTTGGCCTTTACACAACAAAACAATTCACGCTGATCCAAAAACCTAAGTCGGCTCCATGCTCTATTTTCTAAACTGCAGTAGTACTGTTCTTCATGTAACTTGTCCGTACTGTCATTCCGTACCACGCATGTCTGGATTTAGCATGTACACATGTCATAGAACATATATCTGAGCACACATATTCTGATTCGATCTCTCGCACGTGCGCTGATGTGTTGATTGCTGTATAACTCTGCCTGTCCTGTTTTCCATACTTAGTCATTTTGTCTTCTAAGTTTACTTAGACAGAAACTTAGTATGAATTTGTTGCCATGATGACAACACAAAATAAGTCATGCATCCTCAGGAAGTCAACTTGCCAACAAGTTTGTCACCTAGTATCTTGCATCTAATGCTACCATCCTGGATCAAACACTCACTTGGTCTGTCAATAGGTATCGGGCATATCCAATGCTACTTTCTATGATCAAACTTTTTGATATTCCTTGGGATGTATCTCAGTCGTAAAAGACTTTTAAGTCCTGCTTGGTTAAGAGACTTGATGCTTCAATGGTTAAACCAAAACACTAAATGATCTGTTCACACATACAACTTAATTACAAATTTTCAGATCTATTGTAAGTGAATTACCTCTCTGATCAATATAATCAATTCAATACCTTTTCTCCACACTGTTCTGCTCTGTGATGTTGTCTCATTGTTCGTCGGTGTCTGCAGAATCTAGCTCATTCCTCAACTTGTTGATCAGGTCTGAATGAAGACTTTCTTCTCCTTCAGAATCTCTTTAGCATCTTCCCTCTTTTCTCTTCAACCCCCACACCAATTCGTAATGAATTGGGTTTTTCTCTTTATAGACATGTTTCACCGTTTCTTGGCTTTCTTGATTCTTGGCATGATCTACAATTCTTTCCAATTAGATTTAAAGCAAACTCAAGTTTTATCTCAAAGAGATCTTCTTGCCAACTGGACAAATCAGCTTTAAATCCATTACTTATCCTCGACTTTATCTAGTCGATTAAAACAATGATAAGTATCAATTAAGTCTATTTATAGCTCTTGACAGCTAAGCATTTTGTCGTTTCTGAACTCTCTATTCTGTCGGTCAACACTTGAGTTAGTCATCGGTGATAACTGACTGTTCCGTCAGTGTAACTTCACTTGTCATCGGGATCTCCGTCCTTGTGTTTTCTGTCGGGCAGCACTGTGATTCTGTCCGCTGGGTTACTCTATGCTTTGCTCGTCGGGCAACACTGTGACTTTGCTCGTCGGTAATGCTGTGCATTTGCTTGTCGGGTAACGCTGTGACTTTGCTCTTTTACTCTGATTGTCGGTGTGCACTCCGTCGGGTTATGTAGTCACTTTGTGCATACTTGACTTATATGCATTACTGAAAGCATAACCTTTGATTCATCGATTCTTTGAAGTCTTTGACAATATTTTCATGACCATACAAATTATATCAAGTTGACATCAATGATGATACAATACATTAACTGATTGAATGCCTTGCATGATCATCAACTTAACATCTTCAAACATTCAATCAGTTACATGTCATCATAAAGTTCTAATCTACAAACTCTGAATGTCAAAATTAGGGCATTAGAGACTCTAAAAACAATGAAAATAAACTGAAACTAAAGTGTTGCTAAAGGAAACTATTGCTAAAATGATACTAAACAACTTGCATGGATCTTTAATCCATTTACAATCAGTTTGCCCATGCAAAATGTATCAAACTTGCCAAGAAAGAAGAGAGAGATAAGCTGTAGTTTCTTTATGTGCAACTGGAGTCTTCTTCTTGATCTTGGAGTTCTCCCTTGGAATCTTTATCTGTGGTTCTCTTTGAGGTGGGAACTGATAGAGGACCCTTAGTCCTTCCAAAACGAACTCCAGTTAGGCATCCAAAATGAACTCCTGTTAGGCATCCATCTGATCTAAAGTTCAAATTTCATGCAAAAAAGTGATCTCGCTGGAAAAGCCCAGAAATTCGGACCCCGACCTCTGCACCAAAATTTGCCAAGTGCAAATTCGACTAAGTGCTGAAACCAAAATTGGAGACCCCAAAATTTTGGCCCTTTTAGAGGCCGAAAGGCCGAAAAACTAGCCCTTTGAAAAATGGCTAAGTGTGGAAAATTTCATTTTGCAAAATTTGACTAAGTCTGGAAATGAACTTTTTCGGGAATTCAAGATTTCAGGAATTCAGGAATTCAGGATTTTTAGGAATTCGGGATTTCGGGGTTTTCAGGTTTTCGAGGTTTTCAGGTTTTCTAGGTTTTCGGGATTTCAAGATTTCGGGGTTTCCGGGAATTTGGGAATTCGGGGTTTTCAAGATTTTGGGGTTTTCGGGAATTCAAGATTTCAGGGTTTTCAGGAATTCCAGATTTTGGGAATTCGGGAATTCAGGATGTTGGGGTTTTCGAAAATTCGAGGTTGTGGACATCTCGAAAACTCTGAAAATCTCATGACTGGAAAAAGGGCAAGTCCAAAATGACTTTTTTTTGGCAGGATCCTGGGGTGAGTTTTTGCAAAATCTCTTTGCAACTTCTTGGACTTCATCAGAACTAAGAAACTTCATAAATTCAGCTTTCCCTGTTGCCTCTCCCTAAACCTGGAAAGGCATGCTTCAAACTTCTGAACTTCTCCAATGCTATTCATGATTTTCTTCATATTTTCTCTGAATTGGAACATTTGTTGCAAATCTTTGTCTGTGTTCACATGCAACAATCATTCCTTTGAGGTGTTTGAATGATGTTTCCTGTGGAATAGAGTCATGACCTATGTCTGTGTTGGTGATCTCACCGTGCATATTGCCCACCTTAGTTGGGGTTTGGTATCCTTTGAAATGGTACTTCATTGGCAGAGCTGTTGTATTTTCTGGCATTCTTTTCACTGGTTGAGGCTTTGACTTCTTTGTATCTCGTATGCAAATGCATTTTTTAGCTACATGTTATTGAAAACAAGAAACTAGTCTAAGCCACCACTCTTACGACGATCCAAATTACAATTTCAGACCAGAAAAACAACCAAAACTACAAAACATTATATACAAAAGGGGGTCCCCATTAGGCCAAGTGGCCAAAATGGGGCGTGTGTTGTGGACCCACAACAAATAGCCTAGACAAAAGGAGAAATGACCGAGGCATTTATTTATCAGCAAACAACTTCTGGAAACTCATTTTGCAATAAAACAAACCCAAGTACCCCTCATGGAAATATTCTTTCGCCAACTCTCAAAATTGAAGTCTTTTTTTGTTTCTTTCTATGTGTGCACTTGTGTGTTCATTCCTTTGACATTTTGACAAAGATAACTTAAACGAATATCAACCAAAACCAACCTTCACAATGTTGACAAGGGCTTCCCGGGAATAGCTCTGCTGCCAGTAAGGCATCCGTAGCCCCGACAAAGTTTCTCCCGAGCACCAATCTAACCTTGCTCTACTGCTAGTCAGGCGTCCATAGCCTCGATAGAGATTGCTAGAGTCCCAATCTAACCTTGCTCTACTGCCAGTCAAGCGTCCATAGCCCCGATAGAGATTGCTAGAGTCACCCTTCTCTGTCTTTTGACGATATTTAAAGCATATGTATTTGCAGGATTCTCTCTTTGGAATTATTTCTTCTTTCTTGACTCGTGACCGATTCGGGCCACTTGTGCTTTGAGTATGATACTTCTTGAATGCCTTCATTTTATTGCTTTTGATAAACCCAGGTAGCGCTTAGAGTGTACTACCTTGGTATAAGATTCTAATCACCGTAGCGACCATTGCTTTGAATGACTCATTTTGCTTTCACATTCTTCTCCTTTTTGTCCTCTCTTTCCTTACTCTTTTTTTTTAGTCAGGCTGCAGATGGAGAAGGGTTCTGGGACTGGTGGGTACCCGCGTCAACATGCTGGTGTTGGCTCTAACTAACAACCGCCCAAGAAACCAACATTTCCAATGTCATATTTTAATGTATATCTCGTGATTTAGAATGATCAACGTTTAAACATCACCTTGGTTTCCATAAAAAAGGTATCACCATTTCTGATCCCCGTGCACAACGTCTTGCAAGATACATCTCTTTAGAAATTTTGACTAAGAAATACCTCTGCCTCTCATCGAGGACTAGTTAGGATGGACCACTTGTCAGGAACAACCCCGAAAAAACATACTTACCTAAAGAACGACAAACAAAAGGAATAAAAACAACAAAGCAAAAAGGAATAAAGAAAGACACACTGACAAAAGGAAACAAGAAACAAAACTAAGTACTAAAACCCAAAGAAAACACTAATACCTACTTATTCAAAACTAAAGATAAATTATATACAAAAGACTTAGAACAAAAAGCATATGAGTTACTGGTTAATTGCCTTTCCTCTCCATGCAGTAGCAATAACGCGTCCTTTATAGTTCTAAGGAATGCAAACTCATCTTTGTACTCAGAAAAATAAAATTTAGACAAGTTTTGTTCAAATTCTGGGTACAAATTATACAAAACAGAAGTTGTGGCAACTCTCCATGATCATGGTTAATCCACAAACAAGTTTTTTCACCCTTGACATCATATTTAAATTGGAAATTATCAAACTGTATGGGATGATGGAAAGATACCACCTGATTTAGTGAGTTCCCAACCATGTGAGTATACTCACACAACCTGATTTCTTCTTCTCGAGCTCTTAACTCAGGGTAGACCACTCCATCCTCATTAAGTACATACACACCATAAGAAAACATAGGCATTGGTGATGTATGATACCTATCATTACAACAAAATTCAAAAGGCAAAGCATCAAGACTGTGATCCTTTCTATAATCATCATTATTCCTAAATAATAAATCATCACATTTGACTTCATTAGGACTAACAAATTCAACCATACACATGTCCTTTGAATTGTAAGAATCATTAGTATCATCAATCGAGTCATTGTCTCCTTCAAGCCTTAAAGAAACATGCTCAAAATCGCCCTTACCTTCTAAAGCAATCTCCCACGCTAGCATGAAGTCAGGACAACTTACTTCTAGATGTAGATCAAATGGATGAACTCTACATGAATTGGCTAATGCAAGGTTTGATATATGCATGGAAAACCCATAAATGGACATTTCTTTACTCAAACATGACATAATATCAAGCTCTTTATCTACCTTATTCGATGATAGAGACATATAGTCATCTTGTTTGTCGATTGGTAAGTCCCTCATTCCACATTGTTTGCCATGTGTGAGCGTTGCAGACCCTAGGACAACCCTTTGATCATCCTTTTGAACCTCTTGTATCTCCTCTATTTGGGTTTCATCATGATTGGCATTCAAAGAATAAAGTGCGTCATCACTCATGATTTTATAAGAAGATACCTCTTCACTTTCACTTGTCATGAAAATGTTTATGAATGTATCTATAATTTCGCCCTCTGCATCATTTTGAATTTTGTCACCATAGTCCTCTTGTATGCTGATCACTTTAGCTTCCTCATCAAGCAAGCAAATATCTTCCAAAGTCTCATGGGTTTGATCACATTCATCTTCCTCCTTCCTTGATTCGTTATCCCAATGATCCGCTATAGGACTTAATACCTCTTCAATAGTCATCTTTCCTTTCAAATAGAAGTCCATCTTCCCAAGGAAAACAAGGAAACCCACCTCACAATGTTTGTTTGTGAGGTGTATCCTACATCCGTCCATCCATGCAAAATCTGATAATGACATAGGAATACCCAATTCTTGCAACTCTCATTCAGTCTACTTTGCTCAAATGGAATATCCACCCAACATAGATTATAAGTATCTTCATCTTTAGTTCTTGAACCTTTGTCAACCTCAAAAGAGTCATCAAAATTACCTTTTGAAGGTGTAAAATATTTCTCACTTGCTGATTGTTCATGACCATAATTCTGGGGCAGCATTGAATATGTCTCATCCTCTTGGGTTTGTTTGTCATGTCTTGATACCTTATGACTGATTTTTGTGGAAAAATCATTTGGTAACTTGAGTTCTTTATTTTTGCAAACTTTTAGGCCCATTTCATCTTCATTGTTGCACCACTTATCATGTTCATATGACCAGTCAACAAGCTCTCTATTTGAAGTATCATCATGACTTGATGTATTAAGTGTTGGAGTATAACAAGAATATAACAGTATAGCCAGAACAATATCATTGGGAGGTAAAATACTTGCATCCAAGGTTTCAGTATGGGCATTTTGACTCCAACTCTGGTCTTGAAAGTGATTGACCCAATTCTTTCTATTGGATGATTGCATCCTTTGGATATCACGGAAGTTGTAATCAGTTGAACAGGGTGATTGCAGCTGATATGGTATGTTGACTTGATTTACATAGTACTGCAATGGTTGGCAACATTCAATCAATTGCATATTGAAACTTCCGTCTGGACCACTCGTACCATTTGTAACATCCTATCCACATCGTGCCAAGAAAATAGCATTGCTGAATGCATCATGTAAGGGAGTAATCTCACCCAAAGATCTAATTGTTCTTGCAAATGAGACATCCAAACACCATAAATAATGTTCTTTTAACTTCAAATCGTGCACCATCCATTTCGAATCTTGGAGCCTTTGATACATGAGAAGGAATTGATGATTAAATTGGGCAATAGACTCTTGAGGCATCCTTCTTACAGAAGCAAAATAGAATACAAAATCTTGTGCACTCATATTGAGATCAAATTGAATTAAGAATAAATCCTTTAATTCAACCCATGAGAAAACATAATTGGATGAAAGAATCGCGTACCATTGGAGTGCTACACCTTTAAATGTCTTCACAAATAGATTGCAAGCAACATCTTCATGTTCAATTTTAAGAAAAAACATTAGATCCTTAAAAATCATTACATGGTTTGCAACATTTTGTCCATTATTGGGGAAGAACAAGGGAAGCCTATTGTGTGCATGTAAAGGAATATCATGGGAACCTCCTGGTATACACAAAGGACTACCCATTGAAGCTAGATCTCGTTACGATTCAACCCATTCAAGTGTGCATGTAACCATGAAATCTTTTGATTTGGTCCTCCTAGCGCCACTTCTGTTAGCGTGATGATGGAGGGTTTGCATACCACCAATTCTCTAATTTTGTAAGTTCTGATTTTGGCTTATGGTTGCAAGGACAGTCAGGACAACGATGTGTGATTGTTGTCCAAGTGGATTCTGTGGCTCAATATGATGGTGAGAGGGGTTCTCTCTTGAATTTCCTTTGTCGCTGCGAGCTCTGCGGTGATGAGTGAGTTCAAGTTGGAACTCGCCTCTTTTCTGTTGATGATCTAAGCACTCGCTCGAACCATTCTGGAGAGAGAGGAAGATCCAATGTTATCCAACTTTTCAGTTTTTGGCCCTCCTTCTAGCGCCACTTCTATTTGCGTGATGATGGAGGGTTTGCATACCACCAATTCTCTGATTTTGTAGTTGTTTTTAGAATGAGTCTTAATTTTTCCCTCATAGCGCCACTTCTGTTGAGCGTTGTTTTTACACAAGTCAATTGCTAGGATCTCGAGATTCAATTTCCTCTCTTGAAAGAATAACAAAGTTATTCCCAAGGTTCTCCGGGGTTGTGGTACAACCTACTTGGTTACTCAGTTGAAGATAAATGTGAATGTTCACGAGGAGGCCTTTGCTGGTACGTTCAAGACATCAAACTGCAAAACAACTTTAGTACTTTTTTGGTATTTTCTGATTTATCGAAGATTGTAGTTTAACTAATGATGCAAATTTGTGTTTTAAAGATGATTACTTTCAGATTTATGATAGAAATTAAAAGGAGTAGGGTAACAAGAAACAAAATAACTTGCTGAAAATGAAATCCTAACGAACATTAACCGTTGTTGATCCTCCCTTGCAAATTGAATGACGAAGAGATTTGGAACAAACCCACGAAGTATAAATCAGACAATGTCGCAATTCTATACTTAATGGAGGTAATCGTTTGGAGAGAAAATGTATTAACTCGTGCAAGATTTTCAAAACCTATCAAATTGTGAAGCTACCAAGATGTGCGCACACACGAGACAGATTTATCAGAGCCCAATAGATGATCTTTCTCATACATTCATCACAACAAGGTAGATAGATAGCAACAAACTCCAAACTAAATAAACGCAGATTTGAAACACAATAAAACAGTTGGCTCTTTGAAAGAGAATGAATATGCCTGCACACATTCACCAATTTCACATGGATAGAAAAAAATATCACACCACAAATGAAGCACCAATTGTAGATCTTTATTGCATTAAGAATTCGACCCTATTACGTTGCTTTTGATTACAATATATAGAGTTCTGATCTACAAACTCTGAATGTCAAAATTAGGGCATCAGAGACTCTAAAAACAATGAAAATAAACTAAAACTAAAGCCTTGCTAAAGGAAACTATTGCTAATCTGATACTAAAAACCTTGCATGGATCTTTAATCCATTTACAATCAGTTTGCCCATGCAAAAGGCATCAAACTCGCCAAGAACAAAGAGAGAGATAAGCTGGAGTTTCTTTATGTGCAATTGGAGTCTTCTTCTTGATCTTGGAGTTCTCCCTTGGAATCTTCATCTGTGGTTCTCTTTTAGGTTAGAACTGATAGAGGGCCCTTAGTCCTTCCAAAATGAACTCCAGTTAGGCATCCATTTGATCTGAAGTTCAAATTTCATGCTAAAAAGTGATCTCGCTAGGAAAGCCCAAAAATTCAAACCTCGACCTTTGCACCGAAATTTGCGAAGAGAAAATTCGACTAAGTGCTAAAACCAAAATTGGAGACCCCAAAATTTCGGCCCTTTCGGAGGCCGAAAAGGCCGAAAAACTAGCCCTTGGAAAAATGGCCAAGTGGAAAATTTCATTTTGCAAAATTTGACTAAGTTTGGAAATGAACTTTTTCTCGAATTCAGGAATTTGGGGTTTTCGGGAATTTGGGAATTTGGGAATTCGGGGTTTTCAGGATTTCAGGGTTTTCAAGAATTTAGGATTTCGGGGTTTTTGGGATTTTGGGGTTTCAGGATTTTGGGGTTTTCAAGAATTCAGGAATTTGGGGTTTTCAAGATTTTGGGGTTTTCGAGAATTCAGGATTTTAGGGTTTTTAGGAATTTGGGGTTTCGGGGTTGTGGACATCTTCGAAACTCCAAAAATCTCATGATTGAAAAAAGGGCAAGTCCAAAATGACTTTTTTTGGCAGGATCCTGGGGTGAGTTTTTGCAAAATCTCTTTGCAACTTCTTGGACTTCATCAGAACTGAGCAACTTCATAAATTCAACTTTCCCTGTTGCCTCTCCCTAAACCTGGAAAGGCATGCTTCAAACTTTTGAACTTCTCCAATGCTATTCATTATTTTCTTCATATTTTCTCTGAATTGGAACATTTATTGCAAATCTTTGTCTATGTTCACATGCAACAATCATTCCTTTGAGGTGTTTGAATGACGTTTCATGTGGAATAGAGTCATGACCTATGTCAGTGTTGGTGATCTCACTGTGTAAATTGCCCACCTTAGTTGGGGTGTGGTATCCTTTGAAATGGTACTTCATTGGCAGAGTTGTCTTTTCTGACATTCTTTTCATTGGTTGAGGATTTTGACATCTTTGTATCCTGTATGCAAATGCATTTGTTAAAAGCATGTTATTGAAAACAAGAAAATACTCTAAGCCACCACTCTTACGACGATCTGAATTACAAATTCGGACCAGAAAAACTACCAAAACTACAAAACATTATATACAAAAGGAGGTCCCCATTAGGCCAAGTGGCCAAAATGGGGCGTGCATTGTGGACCCACAACGGTTCCTAAAAGTGGATAGTTTACATGGACAAATAGGAGGGAGAGCTTTACAAACATTTTGAAAGATTAGACCGCTTCCTTCTAGGGAAAGCTTGGATGGATGATAATCTCTTCCTGGTTGTCTATTCAAGCTATCTCTATCACCAATCACTTCTTGGTACAGTTGGACATAGGAAGTAACGACAAGTTGAACAATGGTCACTTCAAGTATGAATTGTTGTGGTGGAGAGATGATTCTCTGATTGGCAGACTGGAGAATTGGTGGAAGGAGAGTAATATTTCCAAAGGTACGATCATCTACTACTTTGTGAAGAGATTGAATTTTATAAAAAAACAAACTAAGGTTTGTAATAAGGAGTCTTTTTAAAATATTTTTACAGAGAAAATTTTAAAGGAGTTCAAATTGAATAATTTAAATGAAAAGATAATAAAGTTTGGGATGTAGAAGGAATATTTTTTGAAAGAAAAAATTAAAAGGAAAATTGTTTGAATCACTAGCAAAAGAAGAATTGTTTTGGAGGGATAAAGCAAGGGCGACCTTGATCAAATTGATGATTTGAATACAAAATATTTCTATGCATTGATGAAAGCGAAAGGGGATTTGAATAGTATCAAAGGGGTAAATTTGGATAATGGACAATGGTGCAATGACAACAATGGCATTGGGGAGGCAACTGTTTGTCATTTCTAGTCTCTGCTAGGAAGTGGCTATCAAGAATAGTCAAAGATGGGAAGAGATATTAGATGTGATTCTAGTCATTAGTGATACAAATGATAAGATAATGCTGATGATACCTTTTTCTATTGAGGAGTTGAGGGTCGCTGCTTTCCAACTTCATCCCGATAAGACTCTCGGCCTGGGAAAATTTCTAGCTAAGTTCTACACTGCCTGGTAGGATTTTATTGGTGTGGATGTTCTTCATTTGGCTGAAGATGTAAGGCATGTTGCCCCACTTTTCATCTTGTACCCATGCTGTCAAAGTGGAGGATTGTGAAGTCATAGTCAGGTCTAGTCTTGTTTGAGTCTAGGTCTAGGTCTTCCTTGGGTAGGAAGTTCTTTCCGGGTTTCCCTACCACTGCCTTTCCTCCTTTAAGTCGGATGGGTTATCTAAAAGTCTTTTCATTTTGGGTAGGTTATAGATCCCAACCCGGCAAGGATAATGTGTTCTTATTGATGATCTTTTTCAAGCAGAAGAATGATTGGGAATCATAATTTCCAGGCATTCATAAGAAATCAGAGAAGATTCTTCATATAGATGATGCAGTGACAGAGCTGTGATTGTAGATGTGAGGAGTTATTCTTAATATCCTTCAAATGGCATTGGATCTAAGCATGGTGATTGACAGAATGAGCAGAATGGGCTATGAAACATGGAAGTTGTGTTGTTTGGTTGAGCAGTTTACTGCTAATATGATGATGAGAGTTTCTTTCTTTTCATTGTTTTCAAAACTTTGCTGATGGAAATCATGTTATAAAAATA
>MU226735.1:1806574-1835522 GCA_018584345.1 Thuja plicata
TCAAGAAATAATTCATTGCATATCATTCCAAAAGGGAGCTGTACCTACCAATTCAGAGAAAAGCCAGTAATCAGAGAACGGCTTTTCAACTGTTGTAATCAGATATTGTTCATAATTTGGGCACTAATAGTCATATTCCTAAGAAGTAAGAAAGGACAAATCTGTTTACTAACAAGGCAGATGCCCAAATTTGTTAAATATTTGAAGAATACGTTAATTGTGCTAGTTCTAAAGAAAGAAGATTGTGAATCAATGGAGATTATATACCTATGTCACTCTACAATTCCATCTATAAAATTATCTCTAAGGCCTTCGTGAACTGACTCAAAAAGATCTTCGAAAAGTTTATATCTAAAGAACAAAATGGTTTCAGTCAAAGGTGTGATATTGCTGACAATATTATTTTGGCTTTGGAAACTATTCATTCAATCAAAGAAAATTTCTTGAAAGGTATGGTCATAACACTTGATGTAAGAAAGGCATATGATAAAGTATGATGGGTGTTCTTATTGGATGTTTTAGGAAGATTTGGTTTTAGTGGCAAGTGGATTAATGTGATTCAAGTCTGCATTTCTTTCCCAAGATTGGGTCTTTGCATGGTTTCTTTGGATCATCGAATGGGTTGCACTAGTGAGATTCTATTTCCTCCTTCCTTTTTGTAATTATGGTAGAGGTATTAAGCAGGCAAGTAAAAAAAAGGAGGGAGTTGAAATTATGGAAGGGTATATTGGTCAATGAAGGGCTAGATATGATCTCTCACTCACAATTTGCTGATGATAAAATTCTATTAGAGAAAATTATGAATAAGATTAAATCTCAAATATTTTTCTTCATTACAAATAAACTTATTCAAAAGAAAATAGAAAAATTGCTAGGGTTCCAATTTCACATCTTCCTTCCAACTATTTAGGCGCTCCTTTATCAATGGGTCCTATTTCTTCAATACAAATAAAATTATTCAAAAGAAAATAGCAAATTGTTAGGGTTCCAATTTCACATCTTCCTTCCAACTATTTAGGGGCTCCTTTATTTGTGGGCCCTAGTAGATCATCTTATTGAGAATAAATTATTAACAAATGTTAGTCAATGGCGGCCTCTTGGAAGAACAAATGATTATCACAAGCAGGAGAATTCTTATGATTAAAATTGTCCTATCAACAATACCAATTTATGTAATGCCTTGTTTCAAGCTAAACAATAAGGTGATCTCAACCTTGGAAATTTATTTGAAGAAGTTCCCTTTGTCTGGTGCAAAGGAAGAAAAAAAGTTACTGCTTATAAATTGGGAAATGACATATCTCTCTAAGGAAGATGGTGGCACTAGACTTAGAATAATGGATCTTTGGAACACTTCTTTGGAGTGAAGTTTTCTTGGAAATTGTTTAAAAATATAAGGAAACTATGGTGTAAAATCATGAATAAAAAATATATGGACTCTAATGAGGATGACAATGGATAACACTTCAATGGGTCAGCTATATGGAGATTCATTTGGGATAGCCGCAACATTGTATTTAATCATCTCTCCTAGAAAATTGGCAATAGTGGAAGGGCAAAATTCTAGAGAGATTTGTGGAATGAAGAACATGCCATAGTAAATTTGATTGGAAATCATGAATGAGAGGATGAAGTTGACAGGATGTTTGAAATTTTTGTGGCAAATTATGTGTTGGTTGGTGCTGGTTTAAATTTTGAATGGTGTTCAGTTGCAGATTTGTCTCCCCTTTCTGAGATTGGTTTGGTGTTCTCAAAATTCCTTTGCAAAAGGAGAATCGTGTTGTCTAGTGAGGAGGAAAAAATAATATGACGTGCCTCCAAATTGAGGGAGTACAATGTCATGCTAGGCTATGCACTTCAACATAGAAGTAATGGCAGTAGGGGTTGGCCCGCCTCACTTTACTAGCATAAAGTGTTGCTCCTCTGGTGGGGGCTTTCCTATGGATTACTTTACATGGGTGTATTCTGACTGGAGAAAGAAACTTTGGAATTGAGTGTCCCAACGATTGTCCTATGTGCATGGCCATCGAGGAGATAATAAATTATCTTTTTTGGTGCCCCTTCACATCAACATATTGGGATTGGTTGATTGAATCTATTGGTTGGTTTTCGGCTAGGAACAATTCTCTCTTTGATATCTAGAGTGGTTGGCCAGTTGAGGGAAATAATTCCATGCGGGGGATATATGGTTGGTTGACTCATCGATGGTGGCTTGGAAAACATGGAAAGAGCACAACCATAGAATATTTTGTGATAAGAGAATATCTATTGAACACAATTTCCAATATTATAATCAGAATATGCAAGGTGGTGAATGTAAAGGCTCCAAGAAAGAAGTTAGAATATTGTTTGAAATGGGACAAAGAGATTCATAAGCTTTGGTATTTGTTAAAGGTCCCTTCAATTTGTATCAAAAGGAAATAAAAAATGAGAGGGGAAGCCCATTGGACAACCCCTAAGGTTGGTAGGTTTAAGTTTAATGTTGACAGTGTTGGTAGAGGGAACCTTGGAGATGCAAAGGTGGGATGTATCATTAGTGATTATGAAGGTAATATTATTTGGGCTATGGATAGTTACAATGGAGAAGCTTCAAACAATGAAGTGAAAATGGAAGCTTTGGCTAGCAGTTTGAGATTGTGTGTGGAGAAAGACATTCAGAAGGTGGACATTGAAGGAGACAGTCAAATTTGTGTTAATACAATCTCCAAAGGTCGAATATCTAATTGGAAACTTAGGCCACAGTTACCAATTATTAGGCAGTGGCTAGAGAAGTTATTGGACTTCAATGTAACATATATTTTTAGAGAGTCAAACAAAGTAGCTGATCTCCTTGCCAATGTTGAAGTGGATAGAAGTTCAGAGACTATTTTGGATCCCTAGGTTTTGAGTTCTAAGTTGATAGAGATTATTGAGCAAGACAAATTAAGGCATTCACCATGCGTTGGAATCAGGTGACATTCTTCTATATTTTTGTATTGAGATGTTCTTTCTCTCAGTGATTGTGCATGATCTTTTGCTTGTAATTGAGTTTGGAAGTGATAACAAAAGGCATATTTTCTGTTGGATACATGCTTTAATTTTGAGCTAGAACATTGTGCAGTGTTTCATGATGGCTTCTATTTTGATCCTTTTTTTTGGGGTGTTAATGCTTGCTAGTCTGACTTTAAATTCAGACTAAATCACTCTAAAAATGGGAAGAAGTTTCTCTTTGGCTAGGCTAGGGAATTTGTATGGTGGAAGCATATTTTCAGGAGATCACATATGACTTATGTTTTTTTTACGCCCTTAATCCTAGATTATACTTATGGTTGTGCACAGTCAACTTATTGCTACCTTAACTCATAATTGAGTCATATTATCATTATTACATTTTTATTTAGTTAGTTGGGTCAGACGTGCACTTATATATTCATATTTAGGTCGACCATAGTGTTTTTTGGGCATAAGAGGGTATATATATAGGAGGTAGTTTTCCTTATTTTTAACATATTGAGTGTTGAATTCTTATTGAAGATTATTGGAGGTATCTATTGCAAGGTGTGTGCCCTTGGCCACCTTGTGTTGTACAGTGCAACATTTGGTTTCATGACATGGCTTAATCACATCCTATGCTCTATAAGTCAAGTGGTTCTATCTGGCATTAACAGGTCTATCTTTTGGTGCAACGACAACCAACACTTGATATTAGAGCCTAGGTCATGGGTTTGAACCTTGCGCTTGTGCTGGGGAGATTGTTGCAAGGTGTGCACCCTTGGTCTCCTTGTGTTATGCAGTGTGATGCTTGGGTTCATGACATGATTTAACTGCCTTTCGTGTTCTATAAGTCAAGTGGTTCTATCAAACATTAACAGGTTGATCTTTTGGTGCAACAACAACCAACAATATCCCCTTTGAAGTGGATAAGGAGGTTGTCATTGAATGGCATATTATTATAATTTATTTTAAGCCTATTTTATATTATATCTTATTTTTTGCAGGTTATTTCATTACAAGTGGTATCAGTGCATGACATTGCCACAAAATAAAGGGTTTTTCATCAATTTTGGAGGTCATTTTAAAATTGCATATCTCTCAAATTTGAGTGATCTATTTTCTGATTTTAAAATATTTTTGAAGACCATATTGAAGCAGTTTAAGTCAAAATTATAAGTCATTTGGAGCTGAATTGAGCAAGCTAATATAAAATTAGGTTTTATTTTGAAAATAATAAAAAATAGCACAACTTTCAAATCTTGGTGAACTTATTCCTAATATTTAAAGGGTTTTGAGAAGGGTATTGAAGAGTCTACCATAGAATTTTCAGATCATTTCCATTTCATCTGTGTGATTTATTACAAAATTATTATTTTCTATCATGACAGGACCTTCTACAAGGGGCAAAAAGAATTTTGCTACATCAGGAAAAATTCCTCATAAGAATGGGGGAACAAATGATGATATGACTCCTAATGATGAAATGAACAAGGTTAAGGAAGAGATCTTTGTAAGAATTTTGCATCAAGCATTGATACCATGTGAGAATTTGCCTAATGCAATGAAAGCATATGCCAAGATTTAGAAGCTCAAGGAATAGCACAAAGAGATAAAATAATATGATCAATTAATTGACTAGATTCAATAATGATCAATAATACAATAAAGCCCAATGATTACAATGCATATGTGCTTGAATCTATAGGCAATACATGATAACTAGGAGATATGCAAGTGATAACCTATCAACCACACAAGGTGGAATCACAAGTTCACCAAAGGTGGATCATCCTTCGTTGTAAATTGAAGTATGCATAACAATGAGAGGACGATAATGTGATAAGAGCACTAAAGGTGGATCTCACACATAAAGTTGAATGAGATAACAACTATTACCACCTAAAGTGGAATCCTTCTATACCATGTGCTAAAATAGGATGCAAACTCATAGGTGTCTACAATGCAAACTACTATGTAATGCATTATCCTAAGTAAGCTTAAGTAAAGTGTAATTTGAAATATTTAATTACACCAACTCCCCCCTTAAGTGCAACATAGGGGAATGCACTTAAAACTCACAATGGTAGATAACAATGCAAGATGGGTCCCAACTACAAGGCCATGTTAGGTGCCCATGTACAATATGCAAGTGCAAAAGAAATGTAGTGCAATCTCTCATAAATCGTAGAAGGGGAGAAAACCTCATGGGACAAAACTCCCCCTCACAAAAAGAGAGATGAAAAAAAACAAGATACATGGATGGATGGACTACTCAAGACCCCCCCCCTCCTCAAGGACTACATACATCATGTATGTACATTCAAATATCCCCCCATAGGAAGGAAACAATGAGATATGATATCCCCCTCACATTAATGAACAATGTCCTACAAAGATGGCTAGTGCTTGAAGGCAAAACATAGACCAATGCCTACAAACAACATTTGTCCCCTTGGGAAGAAGATATACCAAGTACAAATTCAAGAAGGCTTCCCATTGTGGATAGAAATTAGGAAGGGGAATCCAAATGAAGTATGAAGATGATGTCTTTGAAAGTTTCTCATGTGTTGCCATGTCCTTGGATGATGAAGATGCCACTCACCAATCAGGAACATACCCAATAGAAGGTGACAAGTAAGGAACTAATGGTAAATGAGAGTGATCGAGCTCCAAAGACAAAGATATCTCCTTTGAATAGGAATTAGGAGACAAATTAGCCCCCCCCGCAATGTAGAAAGTACACCAATGGTAGATGCTCCAAGATAAATATAGAAACTGCAACATGAGAAAAAAATAATTATCTTCCCCTTAGGAAGAAACAATGCCATAGGTGTATGAATGAAGCCTCCCCAATCTATACGAAGAAACATCAAGATGTATGATGTCTCAGGAAACTGAATAGGAATCTCCAACACATAAGTATGATCAACCTGGACCATGCAATGTGACATATCAAGTGAAGGTATAGAATCATGAATGCCAATCTCCAAAGACTCAAATGTCTTCTTTGAAGATAAAGAGACCTCCTCCAAATGTTGTATCAAAGAATCGACAATCATGTCAAACTTGAAAGAAGGATCAAGTGGAGAATGAAGATGAGGGTCAAAGTGTTCCCTCACAACAACTCAAGAAGGGTCATCCTCATCAAAGAGAAGATGAATGTCATCAATAATGTCTCCCAAATCTTCAATGTAGGACTCCACAAACAAACCTGCAATGTCTGTCAAGAAGTCATCCCGTGGAACTCTATCTAGAAGATAATGAATATCCTGTTGCATTGAATCACAAGAGTCCATGGCTGTAGGAAATCAAGAATCATCAAGAGCAACAATAGAAGTGATCTCAATTGAATAAGTAGGACCTACAGGTTGAGCCAATAAATCATCATATCTCTCAAGGAAAGCAAGAGGTTCAATCTCCTGTAAGGTATTCTCATCATAGGGAATGTTATCTGCATCATCAAGTGGAATGAGACAATCTGCAATTAGATCTTCTGGAAATAGAGAAACATGTGGATCTCCAAAATGCTCCCAAATAATGGTCCAATATGTGCATGGACGCCTAATACCTTCAATCTTGGGTATGATGTCATGGAAACACGAGTTGAGGCTATAAGAAATCAATCCTATGAGAGCCAAATTCCTTTGACGCCAAGCTATTTTTTTCAACTTGGACTTTGGCTTAGGAATGAGTCCATAAAGACGAGGCAATATTTTTATCCATCTACAATATGCGATGATGCCTTTTTCCCATGACTCCTAATTATCTCCTGTAAAATGTATGACAATAGGATGAATTGTATATTCCATGATTGCAACCATGATGTACTTCTCACATGAAAAATGAGATGAAAAAATCATTGCACCCCCATAATGAAAACAATAAAATACCCCCCTACCCCCCTCNCCCCCCCCCCCGCCCAAAAAATAAAACAAAAATTATTGTGGCACTTTATATGTAATGGGTATACAATTGCCACTTGCAAAACAAGGCAAAGTGGACTTCTAATTTTGAAGATTACAACTGAAAAAATGAAGCCATAAAATAATCGACCAAATAAGACACAAGATCATTCATGGATCCAATCAGTTACAAGTGCCACAATAGGCCAAAATAGATCAAATGTTGAAAGTGATATGTCCACTCTTAATAGCTACCAACTGATAGCAATTCTGAAAAGTAGACAAAAAATCATGCACTTTAAAAAAATGGCATCGGAAAATGTGTATGTATGAGCCCGAACAGAGTCTTTGAAGTTGAAGAAATCAAGATTGGACAGGTACAGTGACCAAAAATTAATATTTCTTAAAAAATATGTCCACCAAAACTAGAAACTAACAACACCACTGAAAAATTTACGACATTTCCCCCAAAATAAAATAAAAATTGCTCAAAAGACGGAGTCAAAATGAGAAAGATACGAGCCTCCAAAGTTAGACTGCAAAATCAAAACTTTAAATGGTGAAGGGGGAGAAAATTGAAACCTTGATGATGTCATAATATCCCTAGATTAAATTTGACGGCTAGACGACTATCGTGGCAAAACAAAAATGCATGGAAATGACAGTCAATCGATCGTCATTTTTAACATAGTAAATCTAAACTTGTGGCAAAAAAGGGCGGTTTGGATGCTGATTGTGCAGTCTAGAATTGATGTGGTCAACTCCTAAGTAAGGTTAAGTAAAGTGTAATTAGGAATATTTAATTACACCAACAATCTCATCAGTAAAGGAAGATATATATCAAATGCAAAGAGACATAGAAAGTATGGGAGTAAAGTTATCTGAGTATGCTAACTTCTTGTAATAATGGATTAAGAAAGGATTTCCCAAGAAGAGAAGGTGAATCATCTATGTCAAAAAATAGTGATTCAAAATGTACTATTTATTTGGGATTTAGGAACTGGATAGCAAAAGTAGTTATGCACAAGTTTGATGGCAATGGCACACTAACATGGATAAATCAAATGGAGATTTTTTTAATATGCATCAAATAGCAAGTGGACAAAAGGTTATTCTGGCATCCTTATATCTAGATCCGGATAAATTCATTTGGTATTGATGACTATGAACTCAAGAAAAAAAGGGTGTCTCAATCTCTTGGTCAATTTTCATAAAGAAGCTACAATCACAATATAGAAATAGTATGACCAGAAACTTCTTTAGCCAACTAGCTAAACTTCGACAAACAGGATGTGTAAAGGATTACATTCAATGATTTCAAAATCTATCTATGAGAGTAGATACTATTAGGATTGAAGAACATTGAGAGGAGGAGGGGGTGAATGAGTGTTCCAACAAATTTAACATTCAACCACAATTTACATATTAATGAAATCAACACAAGTAAAAGTAAACCATAACACAACCATAACATTATGACACCATAATTTTTATCGTGGAAACCCCATTAGGGGAAAAAGCATGGTGGGGATGGAACCCACAAATTTTTTACTTCTACAAAAATAAAATGCCTTGTTTAGGGTGAAAGTACATAAGAGGGGAATGCACATGCATTCAGACTAACAACCTAGAGCTCACTGCTCAATTACAAAAACAAAAAGGCTCACTGCCTTAGCAATTTGATAAAAAAAGAGATAGGACTTATAGTCTAAATCATGAATTGAAAAACAATATCAAGTATGCTAATATAGTTCTAATTAAGTGTATAACTGAACAAATGATAGGCAAACTTCTGAATGATGTTCCTTTAGTCATGTGTCGCATGTCTTTAGCATATCCAACCTTCGCATCATAATCTCATATCTCTATATCTGATCCATCTCAAAGACTATCTTATATATAAATTATTTCTTAACACTGACAACCATAAGAACACAATGAGTAGCGTGTAGTGTGTCGACCAAATACCTTATCAAATCTCCATGCTAACCCAAATCATAGCGTGTACATCCTGTACCATGTTGTCTCTAACACCTCCATCGATCAAATTGATTTTACCATCGATCCAATAGGATCATTGCACGATCTAGTGATCAATTGTCTTTGTCTCTGTCACCAACCGGTCCACCCGATACTCAACAATTTATAACTCCATCAAATCTCAACATCAAAATATGCAATCATAAACATAGGTAGTGATATCAATTGTGAATCATCTTCGATAATCACACATAAAAATTCTATCATTTGTATCTGTACCGATCTCAAAAACTAAACCGTATCACTATGCCAATAAATCTAGACTTGCCAAATTTACATTCTGACCTTCGGTATCACAAAATTGTGTCAGCCAATCATCTATAAGATGTATAGTTGCCATCAATGACAACTTACAATCTCTCCATTAGTGTCTCTTGCCAACAATCTTCCCCTTTGGCATCGATGGAAATACTTAGTGAAACAATGACTAAGTGTCAAAAATGCCAAACTCAAAAAAGATTTATTATTATCTCTCCCAATCTCTCCTTATCTCTCCTAAATTTTTTTAAGCTCCCCTTAAGCTTGATATGTCATTTTTGAACCTTATCTCTCCCCCATTGACATCAATGGAAAAGGTCTAAATCCAAAATTGCATCTACTAAAATCCTAAATCTGTACAAGGTGTTCTAGCATACTTACAACAACTTGAAAATATCAGAGAAATTACTCCTTAGAGCTGCATAATCATTATCCCAACTTTTCTTCGAGCTCTCCATGATCATAATTTGTCCACATATGGCATAAGCTTCTTTCTTAGTGGATATCAGATATGTGGCCTCAGACATCCCATATGTCTGTTATGCTTCCTTCAAGTTGTAAATCAAAATATCAAGTTTAGGTACAATGAGGCTCCTAAGAAATCCAATCCTTTCCTTTACTCTCTCCTTCTTTGTAACAAGTGTCTTGATCTTATCATGAATGGTGGTCACTTGTATTGCATGAGCTGAAGCTAATTATTGCAAGGGATCAAATGATTTTGCCAATTCAGTTAACTTGACTTCAGACTCCTTAATCACTTTATCAGCATCAGAGATTGAAGCAGTGTATTTTATGCATCCTTTGTAGATCTTGATTCCCTCTGCCAATGCATCCTTGATACTTTGAATAGTTACCCTCAATGAATTTTTATTAGTGATCATCTCAGCTTTAAGTTGACCAAGTCTATAATCCTCATACTCACTCTAAACTTTAGTTAGTGTGGATTTTTCTAGTGATTCAAAGTGGGAATTAGCTTCCTTCAACAAAATTTCCAACTGAATAGATGTGGATTCATTTTGGTTCACTACACGTGCAAACATTATCTTGCTTAGAAATTGTGAAGTCAATGAAAGTAATTCATTGTCCTTTTTATGTGACTTCAAAATTTGTTTTCTTGCCCTTGATGGTGTTAAAGTAGCAATATTCATAAGCTCCTTTGGGATCAATACACTTAACTGAATAGGAAATTGTATCAACTTCATGCTCTTATCATCATCAAATGTCTTCATCTGCAATTAATGCAGTGTCTCTTGTCTCTTCAATTTTTGCAGTAACGGTAGTTGTAGTAGTTTTAGTGGTAGCAATAGGACCTTGAGTGTCCAGATGTTCAAAAATTTGAATTCCATCGATTACTTTCTCCACCTCTACTTCCTTATCCTTCTAAGAGATATTGATGTTAGTGATTACATCATTTATTGTCTGGTCCACATCAATATTTTCAGCATCCTTATCCAATTCATATTCTCCTTCCTTGATTGTTTCCTTGTAGTTCATCACACCAGGTATGTCTTCTTCTCTTGTCAAAGGATCCATGATAAATATAATATGAACTCCTATGTATGCATTAGGTTCATCATCTCTTGTTTCAGTAAATGTATCCATAGGTGTATCAAATTTATCAACATTAACTTCCTTATCATTCTTCCTCTGAACAACATGAATACCATTCTCAATAAGTACTTGTGTCAATATGTTCTTAGTCTCTTCAATTACATCATCAGACTGTACAATCATAAGCCTGTTTACTCTTTTCTTGCTTCTGAATACATTCTTGGCCAATCCAAGAATTCTCTCAATCTCATCATGAAAAAATATAGGATTCAACTGTAATAAGATTCGCTCTTTAATTTCTTTATCTTGCTGCAAAGAAGTTAGTCTTCTTGCATCAAGTATGTCATATAAATCATTAGGAATCTCACTTTTTATTTCTATCAAGACTCTTTTGAATTTGTTCAAATATGAAATCACTACTTCTTCTATCTTCTTCTTCTCATCCACTTCATACCGACTGTAATATATCTTTACTTGCACTAAAATGCCATGAACAATAACATTCTTGATAACATCATTTATAGAGAAGTGGTGCTTACCAACATCTATCTTCATTTTTGTCTCTGCACGCTCATCCTTAACTACCTTTGTTGTTTTTGTGCCTTCATATCTCAGCTTCCTTATAGCATCATCAGAACCAGTGAATTCATCAGCATCTGTAGTCTTATAATTTCTCTTAGACTTCCTCTTTACTCTTTTCTCAATATGAGATGGCTTGAAATTGTCTTTTGTTGTCACAGTAGTGGAGGGTGCAGGTTCTTTCTTGATTGTTGTTGTAGCACTCCTAGTCTCTCTATCTCTCAAAGATTGTGCGAAAGGAATGTAAACATGAAATTCATCCACCTCTACATTGATAGATTCATCAACAATTTTAACTTTTATTGTCTCTCTCAACTACCTTTTTTTCCCTCTCTTGATTTGCATACTTCTTTCTTGCTTCCTCAATCTTTTCTTTTGTGAATCCAAGTCTTATTACCACTTCTTCCACTTCTCTTCTTTCTCTGCTCAATCTGTTCACTTCTAGATTCACTTCTAAGTCTTTTTTTAAGTATGTACCAAATCTTTTCTTAGTTTTATCTTACGATTTATTTAGAATATCCTCAACATAATCCTCTAGGACTAGTCCATCTTCCTCATATCCCATTGGCATACCCCAAGAAGTTCTAGGTTGAGCTGCCTCCATCAGGAAAGAGTCAATATTAACCATAAAGCATATGTTATTCTTATACTTCTCCACAATCTTTGGTGGAATCTTGTATCTTACTTGCATTGATTCTTGAAATTGTTTGAAGAATGCCCATAGGTTGCCTTTAGCATTTTGTTCTCCCAACATGTCATAATACTTTCTAATTTGAATTGCTACAGGGATATCTTTCTTCCAAACAATATTGGCGATACTAGGAAATAAATTCAATAAATAGAAAAAATATACATACCAATAACTGCCCATATTTGAAGATTTGTCTTTTATCCTTCTTTATTTTCTCAAGGTTCTTCATTAATTGATCCCTCAATGCTTCACACATTTCATTGTCAAGGTTTTCCTTCACCATTTTGTAGGCCACATAGATGATGGTGCTTGATATTGAGTTTTCTCTACTTGAGTGGTAGATCTTATAACCCAAAACCATAGAAGAAAGTTTTACATCTGGTTGTTTTATGCTGTTAACTGTCATCGCATAGTTATCCCACTGTGATTCTATGAGTTGAGTAACAATGTCCTTTTGACTAAACCAAAGTGCAGGAACCTCACCAATGTCAGAAAATCCAGTTACTGCCTTCATAACCTCTTTTGTGATTTTATATGGTGAATCTATCCACATAAACTGATCATGCACACGACTCAAAATAAGTCAAATCCTCGCTGGTTTGTAGAAATCTGCGAACTCCATGACCTGACTAAAATGCTTCTCCTTCAAAGATTTATACTCATCTTTCAGAATATAATAGATTATTACATATGAGGATCCCTTAGGACCACTCAAGGAACCTAGGATCCCTTAAGACATCCTACGACCATCTCCATCTCATCTTTCTCCTTCTAATTACCCCCCCTCCTTGTTCTTGTCCCCTCATCTTTGTCTCTCTCCCTATTCCATATGTAATGCATTATACATGTATAATACATCAAGGTTTGAAAGTTTTATGTATAAGATATTGGATATGCATCTTATATCTGATACCTAAAGCAATGGTGCCAATGGTAAAATTTTTGTGCCATTGTGAATTTTGGATTTCAAGGCGTAGGTATCGAATATCTGATACTTGCTATATATATCATATATTATATTTATATAATTTTTTTAATATTATTTTCTTCTACATATCAGATATCAGATGCGTATCCAATATCTGATATGTTTGAGATATCAGATACGTCTATGATATCCAATTTTCTTTAGTGGTTTTCCTTGGCCAAGTGTACTAACACCCAGGCCTACAAAAAAGTCAACTCAAATTTTCTTGTTTTTAGACGGATGCAAAACACCTTTTTTTCACGTCGCTGCTTTTTGGCATATCATGTTCTTGCACATACCTAGGTATATCATTGTGATTTAGAATTCTTTACTTCAAATTCAAGGTTTATTAGCGCGTGTTTCACTAGGCCCAGTGTACACTTAAACTCTATCTTTGACTGCACATGTTACAATCTCTAGCACATCAATCTAGAACATAAACTTGGTCAACCAATTAGCACAATGATCACTTTGTCACTTCTAATTTTTTTTGTCTATTGTAGCTATACTCTTGAAAGTCTATAATTTGATACATCACGAGAAACATTAATCTAATTCCAAATCATAGATCATAACTCTCACATAATAGAATGTACAACACAAAAAATTACCAGTGTAAACACTAAATTTGACAGACAAAACTCAATAGCATTTCATAAACCTTTCCAGGTCACCTTAAACAATTGCAATAGATGCAATATGATATTACAAACATATTGTGCAATGTATCTTACCATCATAAGTTGTCATTATCCTTTCAAGACTCAAATGCTCAGACATACACATGACAATAATTGCACTCTTCCAGATACCTTGACATCAACGAGAGAAATAACCAACACATTTGACATCAATGACAACCTTCACCTAAACTGGGTTGATTAGGATTGACTCAAAACTATGTAGTTAAATCAAAATAAATGGGCTTTTGATTGTGGGGGGGAATCACAAGGGCTATAGTAGTATAGATATGATTGACTTCTTAGAAAGTTCACGTGCTTCCCCTTGTGAGTATCTCTTAGATATAGTGTATGCTAAGTGGACTAGGCATGGTCAAAAGAAGCAAGTTTTTGTGGAACTCTACTAGTGATTTATGTGTTGATAAAGATTGACTCAAAACTGCATAGTTGAATCACAATAAATAATCACAAAATAAATATTTGTTGGGCCTAATTCAATGACTTAAAAAATAGATATTTAAAGAGTTGGACTTACATGTCTAATCTTATAGATGTGGTTTTTATAAATTTTTTTAAAAATGACAAAATGTCGAGTGTTCTCTCCATCAACTTTGCATTTTTTTCAATGTCAAGTCAAAAAAAGGAATAGTTACGTACAAATTTCTCTTAGTTTTCTAGTCAAGTATATATTTTTTACATTTCAAATATGTTGACGTTTTAATCTTTAATTTATTTTGGTAGTATCTCCATTTTCTATTGGTAATTTTTGGTTTCATTTTTCACTCATCTATCAAAATTTGAAAAAAAATAAATTGAAATTAGACTCCATTCTACACATCGAAAATTAATTTTTGATTATTTTTCAAAAAAATAGGGGAAGCGTACTTGATTTTATATTTTTTAGGATGTGTCCACTTCAAAAATTAGTAAAAAATTACATATTCATTAAAAAAATAGCAAAGAAAAAAAAAGCATGAACTACATGTTAGCTAATTTTTCACTAAAGTGAGAAAAACGTTAGCTAATTACAAATCTAGTGATTATGTACAATGTTGGATTTAATACTTGAACCCCATAGCTCCTATAGATCATTGGAAATCAAACACTTATCTGGTGGTCTAGGGCTTCTTTCTACCAAAAGCAGGGCTAAGCCTTGTGCGCTAAGTGGATTATTTGTACCATTGATGGCAATGAGGCTTATACAATCCTTCTTCAGAATTTTATTCTTCAAGATATAGTTTACAAGCCTTCTTGGAAGAGGATTAGCTTTCAAACCCTTCTAGTTATAACAAGTGTCATTCATATTGAATACACTTTTGTGGCCAAAAGTATTTGGCATGCTCAAGAAGTTGTCAAAACCTAGCTCTAGTTCTCGTTTAACCAACATAATATTTGGTGGTCTCCGCTCATTCAGGTCCAAGAGCTTCCTTTGGCCCACCTATTTGGGGTTTGTGCTTTGCAATTTCACTAACATGACATTTGCACACCCTGAGACTTTTTTTCCAGAGCCACTATGAATCTTCGTTCTTGGGACAATATGAAAGCTCAGTACTAGCTTTTGTGACCAAATAGATAAACATTCGACATGGTTGTGTCTGTTATGCCCCTGAATATGCTACACAAGATTGACATCCACTCTATGAAGCCTTGGTGGAAAGATTGGCATCGGTATCCCAACACTGCCTTTTGTAGCTACAAGCTATGGTTGGCTTATCGATGGCTCTCTCTGCACCTTCCTATGGTGCCTATGTTGAATCTTTGATGACATTTACATTCCCCACAACTCGTCCAATGAAGCAGAAACCTGAATATTTGGTCTGCCATTATTGAGCCCAAATTCGCCCACTTTGTCTAGTGTATTCTTTTTCAAGGCTTGCCTTTGGGTGCTCGACTGAGGCATATGGGCTTTTAATTGTGTAATTTTATTTCTAGGTTATGCCTGTGTGTTTTAATTCTTTAGACTCTGCTTGTTTGATTCCTGAGGGGTGCTCTCGCACCCCCCTACTTATTTGTGAATAGCACCCTTTATTATATAGTAATGGAAACTATCACACTAATCGTCAAAAAATAAGGAGAAAGAATAATATATTTGCTATGAAAGCCAAGATAATTCTATTGATCCATAAAATAAAAAATAAAATAATATACAATGAATAACCATTGATAAAGGATAAATAAACCTTAAACACAAGCTTGATGAGGATTATTAGGTCATGATGTGTCCTAATTCTAGAACTTGAGATTAAAAAGCTTATAATCTAAGTATGCTAGTGTGAAAAGGACCCCTGATAATTAATTAATTAGATAATTACTTTTTTTTTAGGTGATTTCATTTTGATTTTCTTTGATGGAGAATTTTCAAGGTATCATGGTAAGACAAATTCAAACATACATCCCGACACTACCTCCCAAAGATTCTTCATCAACGTTAATGAAAGTACCAAGTGAATCACCAATTGTAGTGAAAATATCTAGATTGAATATTTCATAGATTGTATAACCTTATCCACATTAGAAAATTTAAATGACAGTTGTTCGAATTGTGATGACAACCCATACTGCTCTCCCCTATATTATTCTTTAATAATATTTTCATTATTTCAACTTTGTTAAAAAATGTTTTTTTAAAGCATTTTTACCTCTTATACCAATAATTGCATTCCAAATAACCCTTTCACTAGAGCCCTTACTTTTTACTTTTGGGCCCCAATGCTCTTGGCACCATTTCAGAATTAGAATTTCCACCTACCAATTGTCCATCCAAATTTAAAAACAATGTGCATTATTTTCCACCCACGCCACAAATTTGTAAGGCACATCATCTAAAAGGTACATGGATTCAACAAATAGGGTTAGCTAGCTTTATCCTTACGTTTCTGCTCCCCAACTATACCGATTTAACACAAGAGCATGTAATGATATTAAACAAATAGATGGTACGTGGGACAGGTGACAACACCATGTAACTTTTGACAATTAAGTAATAATCCCTTCTATTTACCCCTCTTTGCATAGGAATCAACAAATTCCTTGGATCCACCTTCGTAACTCAAAACCCTCGCAATTTGTTGGTGAACGTTGGTGGAGCTGCAATCTGGATCACCCTTCTCTCAAGGCCTCGAATTTTACGGTCACTTCCTGTCTCTTATAGACGTTTTCAGAAATAATATCAATTGTTAAAAAAAAACTATATAATTTATGAATAATTTTAAGTATTTTTTTTTAAAATTTATTTTGATTATATCTTTGTACACCCAACTTTCTAATTATTAATTGTAAAGAAATTAAAATATATATCATTATAAGTCTTTTAATAAATTTCAAATGTACTAGTAGTCGTCCACTTATACCTCTAATTGTTGGAATTTGTAGATTTTAATTGGAGCAGTTGTGCAACTTTATTGGTACTCATAGCTCAAGACTACTAGAGCGTTTGTGCATAAGAATTGACAATCTTTGAGGTGGTGATATTTAAGTAGGTATCAGTCAACACTTTGAAAGGAACGCTTTTTGACCCTTGCAGGCATAGCGGATTTCACAACGTGTGTCGTTTCAACCCCGAAGTCAGAAATATCGAGACAACAAAAAACTCATCAATCCTAGAGTTCTTTGCAAATCATTTTTTTTCTATAACTTTGTCATCTTGATGATGGATCGTGGAGTGAAACATTGATGCAAACAAAAATCTACACAGTTGGATCTAGAAACCGAGCAACAAAATCAAATGTACCGTATTGGATAACAAAATTCTACACCATTGAATCCAAAAACTATTTTAACAAAAGCCTACATGATTGAATCTAAAAACTAAGCAACAAAATACATGTAACATTTAGAATAACAAAAATCTACACAATTGAATCTAAAAACTAGGGGAAAGGACTCAGTAGTGGCTATAGGTAACTTCGCGTGTTAAAGGTAAGGGTTCAACTTTTGGCCAATAACGATGTGTTCTACAAGAAACATAATACGCGAAAGGGTCAACAAGTAGTCCAAAAAAAGTGTTCACCGATACTTGACCCCCATTGCACCAATAATTATTCACTCAAATCACCAATAGTGGTTCACAAATCCTCGGTAGTGACTCATAAATCACCAGTAGACCAACTATGGGTAATAAATGATCCACTACTGGTATATAAATAATTAAAATTGAGTCGACTATTGAACCAGATTACCAAAAAAAAACTACCAAATTACCAAAAAAAAACTACCAAATTGAATCAAGAAACAAGAAACAAAGAAACAAAATCCGATATATTCTATAACAACCACTACTATAAATGTCAATTCATATGAGTGGATCCAATATATTTTTGTCATACAATCCAAAAATGAAAAAACAAACGTATACAGCTACTATTAGTTGAGTGCAGTCCCCAATTCACCATGTTCGTAAAAAGGGGGAAATTTCCGGGCGATGGCGACCGAGAACGACTTGACCGGGGGGACGTTGACGGAGGCAGATGGAGTGAGAGCCTCGTCAGTGCTGACCGCGTCAAGAGTGATGAGCAACCCCTTTTTTCAAGCACGTGCTTAGATACATTTGACCCTTCACAACCATGCGGGGCCCACCGCCAGTCATCCTTCACGTTACATGGCCTCCCCGGATGCTTCCTGTCTCCTCCCCTGCATTTTCCCCCTTCCTTCTCCCTTTCTCACTGTATAAATACCCACTCTGCCATTTCCTTCTTCTTTGCTCATGCCCGCTCTGGGACTAGGTGCGATTCTTTCAATATTTTCACATTTCCCATGTAAGAAAGAAGATTTCTGGATTTGCTAATCATTTCTGAGAACAGCAGAAGAAGAAGAAGAGGAGGAAAGATGTCCGGGAGAAGAAATCCGCGGCTGAACATTCCGATTCCGAGTCGGCAGGCGCTGCACAGGCTTCCTCTGCCGCCTCAGAGCGGCGGCGGTGGTGGCGGTGGCGGTGGCGGTGGCGGTGGCGGCGGGAGCATGGGAAACAGAGCGGCGGGGCGGCGGGATGTGGAGGAGCTGGGGGATTTGGAGAGGCTGGAGGCGGTGGGGCGCGGGAGCGGAGGGAAAGTGTACAAAGTGAGGCACAAGAAAACGGCGGCGGTGTACGCACTGAAGCTGATCCAGGGAAACCATGACCAGAACATACGGGGCCAAATAATCCGTGAGATGGAGATCCTGAAGAAGACGGATTCCCCCTTCGTCGTCAAATGTCACGGAATATTCGACAAGGGGGAGGAGATCCATTTCGTTCTGGAGTACATGGACGGGGGATCCCTTCAGGACGTGGCGCAGAAGAGACGGAGCATCATGACGGAGGATTTTCTGGCGGCGGTGGCGAGGAACGTGCTGGAGGGGCTCAAGTACCTCCACCGGGAGAAGATCGTTCACCGGGACATAAAACCGTCTAACCTTCTGCTGAACCGGAAGCAGGAGGTCAAGATTGCGGATTTCGGCGTGAGCAGGATTTTGTCGCAGACGCTGGACCCGTGCAACACGTACGTGGGGACGTGCGCGTACATGAGCCCCGAGAGGTTTGATCCCGATAGTTACGGAGGCCGTTATGACGGCTACGCCGGTGACATTTGGAGCCTCGGCCTCAGCCTTCTCGAGTGTTTTACCGGCCATTTCCCGTTTCTCAAACCGGGACAGAAGCCCGACTGGCCTACGCTCATGTGCGCTATCTGTTACGGCGATCCGCCGTCGCCGCCGCCGTCTGCCTCCTCCGACTTTCAGAACTTCGTCAGATGCTGCCTTCACAAGGACGCAAGGAACAGATGGACCGCCGCCCAATTGCTCCAGCACCCTTTTATCTGCAATTCACGTAATAACCCTTCTTCTTGTTCTCTCTCTACGTCCATGCAAACGCTTAGAATCTGATCTTCCCATGCAAGAATCTGATTTTGCCATGCGAGAATCTGATTCCAATTTCCCCTTACCCATATTTTTATCGCCTATATTCAATTTCCCCTGTAATTCTTTCTGCACACAGGGGATGAGGAACGAACGAACGAAAGAACACGGTCATTCCTTTCATAGGTTTTTACTGTACAAAAAAATAAGGAAAAAGCCATACTATTATTACTGTGTAGTTAAACTAATTTTGCCCAGTCCGGACGGCCATGGCACGTTGCCTCGGATGTTTCTGAAATGTTGATTATTTTGACTTAAGCATTTCCCATTATTTTAATCTTTGTTTGCGATCTCTGTTGTTGTTGTTGACTGTTAATGCAAAGCTTTTAATGACTAACTACTCGAGGATTTCTTCCTTGTCAATGCATGGATTGGGTTTTGTTATCTTCAAAACAGCCATTTTAGTGGTCAAGGTCCATGATTATTTAATTATGTTTTCTAATTTTTGGAACTCTATTGTTTCTAAATTCTAGCTCTTGTCAATGGGCCATTGGTCTATGGTGAAGTTGAATGGCTCACAATGAGCCAACCAGGGATCAAGTCTTGCGGAGTGCAAGGCTCCAACATCACAAGGGATGAGGTTGAGTCACAAGGGATGAGGTTGAGATCGTGCCCCAGTGCTCGCAACCCTCCAAAAAAAAAAGAAGAAGAAAAATAATAATAATTCTAGCTCTTCTAAGTTAAACTAAAATTATGTTTTAGTGTTTATTATTAAAAATTTGGGTAATTATTGTTGGTTGGATATGTAATAATAAGAAATCTCTCTTATTTTTATATTTTAGTTTTTTTTTCTAAGATTTGAATATAACTCAAATCTTATATGTATTGTATTCATCTTATTTTTATTTAATTTTTTTTGTCTATTATAAATGGATTATTTTGAATATATACATATATACAATGACCTAATCTTGTAAAGACCGGGTCTATGCTTTATTTTATCCAGGTACATTATTTGATCTATAAAAATTAGGATCACTTAAACCCACCAATCTCAAACTTTCATGAGGTTCCATTTTCATCAATGGATTCCTCTTATTAGAATCAAGGTACCATTCATGAGTGACAAGGGACTAAATTTCTCATCAAAACAACCATTTAAGTGGTCAAGGTCAATGGATTCTTAGATTATTTTATCTATATATTTGGAACTCTATTGTTGTTAACTTCTAGCTCTTCAAGTTCAACTAAAACTATGCCTTTGACTTTTTTATTATTAAGATTTCTAATTTACAAATGGGTATAATAGTTATCATTGGTTGAATATGTAATTTAAAAAATTCTATATTTTATTTTCTAAATAAAATTTTAAAAGTATAGATTTAATAGTGTAATATTATGTATTTTCAATGTTATTTCTATTTGATTATTTTTGTCTATAAGGTCTAGTTATTTTCATCTAAGAGAATTATCAAATAATGTGTATTATTAAGAGCAAATTTAACCTAGTAGATAATGTACATGTTTTATTTTATCCATATATATACTGTTTATGTATACTGTTTGATCTAAGAGTATGAGGATCACTCAAACCCACCAATCTCAAGTATTACTTGTCAAACAATGAGGTTTCATCAAAAGGATACACATATTAGGATCAAGATGACATCCACCTTCTAAATCCTATGTTAATTAATTTGTTACATCACCCTTGTGAAGGTCACTCTACGCGCCTAGGGTGCCAGTGGAAAAATATAGTTGTACATATATCAAACTAACAGTTTATAAATACATTCACGGGGGGTGAAGGGGTCCATCTTTAGCAACAATTAATTGCTTGTGACATAATTAATTATTTCCTCAAATTGGATGCTTGTAAAGAAATAAAAAGTGATATTTTCCATTGCACGCAAGTGACTATTGGCTTCTCTAAGTTGGGCACTTAGAGAGGAGAGAAAAGGTGTCCATTGACGGGCTAGGATGGATGAATTTTCATATTTCTAATGAAATTTCAAGGAGTGGTATGTTTAGTTTTTGCAAGGGGCATTTTCACATCATATTTTACCATGGTTTGTACACTTCTTATATTGGAAGCTCCTAGAAGTAGCCTTCTTCCAAATTTCCTTAAAAATTGGAGCCTTGGGGTGGTTGTAAGATGTCATATTTCAATTGTTTTGTTAAGATTTCATATAGCTACACATGTGTTTGAAGATTCTTGACAAAGAAAATTGAAGGAAGTTTGTTGCTTTGTAATATTATTTTTGGAAGATAATACATACTTGGCCTCTCTTATTTATGGGGTTTATTTTCCTCAAGGGTTTATTCATGTAAATATTGCACAATGCATTGTTAAATCATGCATATTGTTGATTTCTATTCCTATATCCATTAGTGGCACTCTACAAATTAAGTACACTAAGTTGAATGGTAATTCACGAACAAGAAAACTTGATTTTATATTTACATGCTTAATTTCACATACCCATATTGTACTAGTTTACCTTTTATTCCCAACATATGGTATCAAAGGTTGGTTTTCTTTGGTTCCTATAGGTGTAAAGACTTTTTTGGGGTTAGTACAAGTTTATGGTAATTTTTTCTACACATTTATGTGTAGAATCCATGACTATAGTTACACATTGAGAAGTTCAATGAGATCAACTATAAATTTTTTAATCTAAAGATGGAGGATCACATGGAAGGAAGTGATCAGTGGTTAATGAAAACAAGGGAGTCTAAACCTAACTATGTTGAATGTAACTAGTGGGACAAGATGGATAAGAAAGCACAAAGGGGCATGTACACCAAGATGGTGAATAAAAAGTGGTCACTCACCTAAAAAACCCAAAAATACAGCTAACATGTTTGGGTTATTCAAAAATTCAAATAACCCAAACGCGTTATGGATCATAAAATTCATGTCATAACATGTATGGGATTTACTAAATAAAACCCCAACCACGTTAATAATATGAAAATAGACGACCCGATCACATTATTATATTATATTTTAAAAAATGGCCAACACCAAATAAACAATAAATATTACAAAAAACCAAAGGAAACTTGATCGTGTTTTATGTTGCTATCAACCAAATCAAGATGTCACAAAACAAGGAAACACCAACTCTCACGAACTAATTGCACGAAGATGTAGGTCTTGCAACTCTTCTTCTCTTCTAGGTCTACAAGTAACATTCATGAAAATAGGTCAGTCCTAATGAACCTAGAACATCCCAAAGTGAATGCACATAAGTTAATATAACAAATAATTGCAATGGATTTGATTTCCTCAGTAGTATGGTTGTATATATTTGCATAGACAATGTGAAATCATTGAGTTGTGCAACTCTAAATACAGGGAGAATATTAGGTGAACCAAGTAGAAAGAAAATATGTGTATTACGAAAGAGTGCCTAAAAAAGTACCAACATAGAAGGCCAGTTGGAACCCTTTGTTTCTGACAAAGCCTTCACAATTAGGGTTTCCATTCTTTTATTTCCCTCGTACAAATTTCTTATCTTAGAGAGGTGTTTTTTGAGGATTGCAGGCAACTTGATTGTTGGTATTAACATAAGTTATGACGAGAAATTTGAATTCGTGGGCAAAAGAATTTGTTTCACCTTCACAATGAACATATGCATACCCTCTTCATCAACTTCCTCCATCCTATTTTCTTCCCCCACCAACAATGGATTACTTTGACCTCAGACATGTAAAATAAGCCCTAGTCAATAAACAACAAGGAGTGACACTTATTGGTCATGGTTGGGGAATGGAAGGAGGCAAGTCAATATGGATTGAGTATGCCAAACCCATTTCCCAGAACCAAAACATATGCCAAACCCATTTCCCAGAACCAAAACATACTTGTCATTTTCAATTTGGATACCATGTCTCCACACACTCTAAGGTCTTACTTCCACTGATATGGTATGTAGTGAGAGAGAGTTAGAGGGAGAGGGAGAGAGAGAGAGGGGGGAGGAAGCATGGGATATTTTAAATGCATGCAAGTTAATTTGTGGTCTTTTTCTTGGGAATATAATTTCTCGCCTTTTTATGATAGTCCTTTTATAGTAATTGTATCTATATGAAAACAAAAATTTAAAGTTCAGTGCTATGGTCTATAGGTATTTTAAAATTATGTATGCATTGAAACATGACTTAACTTGATCATACAAAGGCTTATTGCATGCAAATAACTTGATCCTATAAAGACTATTGCACACAAATCAAGCCAAATGAGAGATAGAAACAAATAAAATATTCGCAGCTGTCGAAAACCATATTATAAGACCATATCAAACCTAGCCTAACTCATAAATGTTGTTTCTTAAAAGAATGAATCTAATTTAATGCAGAATTGTTTCCATGTATCAACTTGATACTTCCTTCCATCTCTAGAAATATGTTCTCGTCAGTTTAAAGAAATATTTATTTCATAGAAAAAACGCTCAATCTGGCAAGCTGACACCAATGACAAGACCCCTTAACTACATACCCCAACACTATAAAAGGGAAAGGAAAATGAACCTTTAAGTAGCATGCTAAGGTTATTGGGACTGAGAAGATGTAGTTGTCATCGACCTCGGTTGTTAGGACTAAGAAAACCTAGTTACCATTGTCCTTGAAATCCAAAATATGATTAATAGTATGTTTTATCTTCATTTAGGTCTTATTGGAAATTGGATGAAGATCACCATTGAATATGTATATGAACTCAGCTGTCACTTCAAATTGAATAAAATCGTATAAAAAATTGATAATATTTCATCTGGCATAAATTTGCTTGTGTCGCTCTATGTCCACCTCCGTAGTACACATATGCATTCCCTCTTCATCAACTTCATCCTATTTTCTTCTCCCACCAATAGTGGATTACGTCAACCTCAAACATGCAAAACAAGCCCTAGCTGATACACATCAAGGAGTCATTTATTAGTCATGTTTGGGGAATGGAAGGAGGCCAATTAGTATGGTTTGAGTATGCTAGACCCACTACCTAGAAATAGGGAATGCTTGTCATTTTCAATTTGGATACCATCATGTGTTTGCACACTCTAAGCTCCTACTTTCACAAATATGGTATAAAAGAAGTGAGAGAGAGAGGGGGGGATAGGATATGATAGTTTAGATGCGTGCAAGCTAATTTGAGGTTTTTGGGACTAAGAAGACCAAGTTACCATTGGGATTGAAATCCAAAATATGATTGATGGTATTTTTGAGGTTCATTATTGTCCCCTTGAACTTTAGGAGTTTGAAAATTTCCATTGTACAAGTGACAAATTTTCAAATTGGATTAATTGTTCTACACTAAAAGACGTGAGAGGGATTTGACTTGAAGATAAATGTGCTACTTGAAAAGTTCCTAAGCTCCTTCCAGATCTTAGAATTATCGAAGATTCACCCTATATACACTATTGTTGAAGACAGTTATTCAATTATGTATTGTCATTGATGTTACACATGTATTTACACTTATGTCGTGATGTTACACTAATGTCTACATTCAGACCGAGCACAGTTGGTGAATAGAAAGAGTTTTTCAGTGTTGATCGAGTCACTCGGGCATTTGAGTCATGGTCGGGCATCAAAGAAACTCAGTGTTAACCGAGTTGATTATTCAGTGTTAGCCGACTAACAGTGGTTTACATTCTATAATTAATTGGTTATATGAGGCCGACTGAATTATGATTTATTACTTATTTAGAAGTATATTCAAGCCGACTTGATAGGGCTTATCATATATATGAAAGGTCAAGTTTTGGATTGAATGCGTGCAAGTGTGTGAAAAGTGGAAGAGAAGCAGAAGTGTGGAATTCTGTGATATGAAGAGTGAAGACAAAATCAGATGGGATTCTGATTGAGTATAGAACACTCGGAGATACAATAGAATATTTGATCAGCAAGGATCCAGTTATAATGAGAACAGAGATCTGAATCAGCAAAGATAGTTTCTTATACATACAGGTCAATTCATTGTTACTTTCTAACAATTGTAGAACTGATCTCAAATCTCTTAACAGAGTAGACTTAACAGTATTGTTGTAAATCCTCTCACAAGGTAGCATTTCTATGTTGAAGTGTTGAAGACCTCTAACAAGGCCACTCCTCACAGGGTGATTTAAATCCTCTAATAGGTTCACACCTAACAGTGTGTTTTGTAACCTTTAACAGGGTTGTCTCCTAACAGGGCTAACTTCAAAAGAGTGAAAAACAGTAAGTAGTTACATTGGTGGTTTTTCCCATATTGGGTTTCCATGTTATATCTTGGTGTCACCTATGTATATGTTATTTGTTTCATGCTTTATGTTTCAGCACTTAATCACTAAAGTATAATTGCATTGGATATCATAAAGATTGCTTTAACACCCGAGTTACAAAAGAATATCTTAATTAACCAAGTAACGATGTTATATTGTTTAAGATGTCTAAGGGACAGGGGATTTGTTTTGGAGTAACTGATTCACCCCTCCCCTCTCAGTTAATTATCTCATTTCCAACAATTGGTATCAGAGCATCAAGTTCTTTCAGAGAAGGTTTCAAGGCCTAAGCTAAAGATCATAGTTGTCTTACAGAAGGGAGATCCCAAAGCTAAACAAAGACAACTTCCTTGTGTGGCAAAAGATAATGAAACTACATCTATCTACTATTGGAGATGTTGGTTTCCAATTTTTGTATAGCAAATATGTGGAACCAACAGGGACTATGACTGTGGAACAGATGGTGGAATGGAAGCTTCATAACATAATTATGATTGATATAGCTTCTTCACTCAGCTACTCAGAATTTGATGAAGTCAAGGACTGCCCTACAGCCTATGATATGTGGAGGAAATTACAGGACATTCATGGAGGAGATGCAAATGTAAAGCGAGCCAAAGCATAAAGTCTCAGAGGATAACTTGACTAGATGAAAATGAAAGAAGGAGAAGACATTACAAGATACAGTGAAAGAATCAAGAAGATTGTGAGTGCCATCATAGCCGTAGGAGGAAAAATTAAAGATACAACAGTGGTCAGCAAGGTATTAAGGACTTTACTTCCTATCTATGCTATTAGAGTTTCAGCTATTCAAGAGATGAGGTGCAATAAGGATATAACTTTGGATACATTAGTCGGAAGGCTTACAACTGTTGAGTTGGATAACTTTGACAATTATTCTCCTAGCTCTAGCAATCTTGAGTCTGCATTCAAAGATAAATTAAACCTTGGTAAGAAGGATAAATACTCAAAAGGGAAGCAGATTGAAAGTGATAGTGATGATGAATATCTAGATATCATTGAAGCATTACTTGCAAGGAGAGCTGCCACAGGTAAATACAAAGGTAAAATGACATTGCTTTGTTTCTCATGCAATGAGGTTGGACACATTGTTGCCAAGTGTCTGAACAAAGCAGACAAAGATGAGAAAAATTTCAACAAGTACAAAGGTAAGAAATATTTCAAGAACTACAAGAGCTACATGGACAGAGGTAAGAAGTCTTGTTATATTGCTAAGGATTCTGACAGTGATGAAGAAGAAGATGAAATGGTTTATATTGCTATAAAGGATGAGTAAGATGAAGAAGATGAAAAGATGACACTTTTCTCACATATCTGTAAAAATGACACATGGATAATTGATAGTGGTTGTTCTCATCATATGACTGGTGATAAGAAAAAAATTGAACATCTTGAACCCTATGATGGCAGTAGTGTCAGTTTTGGGAATGATGAACCCTGCTATGTGAAAGGAAAAGGTTGCATTGCTCTGATAGAAGGAATCAAATGTGATAATGCTTATTGGGTTGAAGGAATAAGGAGAAATATACTTAGTGTAGCACAGCTGAACAACATTGGCTTCAAGGTAGAATTCATGAATGATAAGGCCAAGCTCCTGGATGGTAAAGGGAACCTAGTTGGAACTGACAGGCAAAGAAAAGGTAATCTATTCTATCTTTATCTCACTGAAGGTTCATGCTTCATTGCACAAGTAGAAGAAAGTTGGCTATGGCATAAAATGTTGTGTCATGTAAATTTTGATAATCTGGTAAACATAAGAAAGAACAAGAGAGTTAGAGGAATTCCTATTTTGAAGAAACCCGAGTCAGCAACATGCAAACAATGTCAAATCGCAAAGATGAGCAAGACAAGTTTCAAAAGCAAGAATTACAATATTGATGAAATCTTGGAATTGGTACACACTGGCCTTTGTGGACCAATTGGAACAACAAGCTATACTGGAGAGAAATATTTTATTACGTTTGTTGATGATCATTCCAGAATGATGTCTATCATTTTGCTTAGAGAAAAATCATAAGCTTTTCATAAATTCAAATGGTATCTTGCAAGAGTTGAAAAGGAAATAGGAAATAAACTAAAATGTCTAAGATCTGACAGAGGAGGAGAATTTATTTCTAATGAGTTCAATGAATTATGTAATAAAAGAGGAATCAAAAGATAGGTATTTGCCGGGCTGGTACACCACAACAAAATGGAATAGCAAAAAGAAGAAACAGATCCATTATGGATTGTGCCAAAACTCTAATGATTGAAAAGAGTGTTGTTGCCAAATACTGGAAGGAGGCCATCAACACTACAATGTTCACCTTGAACCAAGTTCAATTGAAGAAAGGTAGTAACTAGACACCTTTTGAATTATGGTATGGTATCAAACCTAATGTTCATTATTTCAAAGTATTTGGAAGTAAATGTTACATCTTGAAGGAATCAAGAAATGGAAAACTAGATGCAAACTGTGATGAAGGAATATTCCTAGGTTACTCATGTAAAAGCAAAGCATACAAATGTATGAATCTTACTACTCAAAGTCATAGAAAGTGTACATGTCAAGATTCATGAGTTTGCAGAAAGATATGAAGAGCAAATTAGTAAAGAGCCTGAAGACTAAAGGAACTTTGTGTATCATGATGTAGACACCCTACAATGGACAGGCTTGCGACTTTACATTAAAAACACTAATTTTCATCTATTAATTAATGATTTTTAATCATTAATTAATCATCTATTTTCCACTAAATTCATTCCCCAAATCATCTAATCAAATTCCCAAAATTAATTAAATAATTAATTTTATTTAATTAAATAGCTTTAATTGATTAATTACCATTAATTGATTAATTAAACTCAATTTCCTATAGTTTAAATTCAAATATTTAAACTTACTAATAAAATTCTTCCAATTAAATTAATTTCAAATAAATTAATTTAATTTCATCAAATAAAGCAATTCTTAATCAAAAAGAATTCACTTATCTCACATGTTGAAAACAATTATTAAATAAATGAATTAAATATTCATTTATCTTCAAAGAGATAACTCCAATCAGATCACATGGGTTACTCGACCCATCTCTCCAGTCCACATGAGTAACTTCACCCACCTCTTCAGTTCAAAAAGGTAACTCATAATTAGCTCTTCAGTTAACCAAACTCTATCTCCTCTTTACCAAATGAAGAGGTGGAGTTTACTGAGGACC